>JAHZMT010003363.1:0-40186 GCA_027743785.1 Sinhomidia bicolor
GATTAGACGGGTCGTTGAATGCAATTACAGGTGTGTGTGTGTATGTGTATATAGGCAGGTAGGTACGCAGCAACGCAATGTGCAAGTGCAAATCAAGGAAACGCCAGATCAGACACCCACGGTGCAATTTTATGTCTACGTGCGTACAAACGACTGCCTTCATTATAGTAGTAGTCGTGAACTGGTGTGTGCATCATCAAATCAAAAGCAAAAAAAATATATAATAATAATTGGATCATACGATGCCAACTGTAAATGATACCCATTATTACGTGGTAGCTAGTTATATATTTATATAGGCTACTTTTATTTATTCGTACAGCATTCTGCCCACAAAATAAATAATTGTTGATATGTACGTGCACTAGAAGCTTAATTTAATTTGTATCACATTCATAATGTGAATTCTAGTGCACTCATTTAACTTACTAATATGTGTGGATGTACTCTTTTGTGATTGGGACGTACACACACACACACACACACTGTTATTAATTTCATTGTTTTTAATAATCCAATATGTGTGCTCACAAAAACCAAAAACTGAAATGAACAGTAAATGGACCTGATTACTAATCATTTTCACCTTGTTCCCTTCCTTTTTTTTACGGTAACTTACATAATTAAGGAAGCACACTTGGTATTGTCAATTTCTCAAAAGTAATTTTGGTTTCAAATTTTGCGATGAATGTTCAGAAAGATTACATTGCATTATAGATATATGTACATATATACATGCACATATAAAGTGAATGGTAGGTACAAACATACTGTACAATAATAAAGGAAATTTCATTAGTTCCGCTGAAAACTTTTGACAGCACAGAAGTAACTGAAATAGAAAAAAAGTTTAGAAGAGCATGCCTTCATGACAGTTTCTCTGAAAAACAAATATAATTTTCAAAAAGTCTAAAAGCATTTTGTTGTCTATTACGTTTATGCTGAAAAGGTTTTCTCGTACAAAAAGTGTTTTAATTTATTCATTTATAAGCTACCAACCGACCTAGTCGACTTCAATTCTATTATTTAAAAAGCCAGGAACTCTACAGAAAAGGAGATGAAAGACTTAACCTTGTTTACATAAACTAAATCAGTAAAACTTAAGTTCATTTTTTAAAACAAACTCAAATGAAAATTCCTACATTTTTCATGTTTCTAGCAGACACATGTTCAATTCCTTTTCAAAACTGTAGCGTGCAGCATGCCTCTCAAGACTGTATTTTTTTCTATTTATTTGATCAAAAAACCCATCCATTTCAGCAAAGAGCCTTTCGTTACACCTTGTACTATTTTTTTAACCCAGCAAGCAGTAATTCATCTAGCTGACCGAAACACCGAGAGTGAATGTAGTCAAGAACAACATTCATACTGAATACGTAAACAGTTCACCTGTGTCTTCTTCTTCTTCGTATTCTTCTTTATTTCCCTCCACCTCCACCTTCTCCTCCTCCCCCTCTCCTCTAGCAAATGGATACAGAGACAAACACATTCAGTCAAACCACTGCTAATAGTGGCGACAAAATATTAACGCTCCCCCTGATTGCATGCATATTTAATAATCTTCTTTGTGGCTACTGCTGCTGCTGCTGCCATCATTGACATAAGTTTGTTTGTTGGACATTTATATGAGGAAAACATAAGTGTGTAGGTAAATGAATGAAAAGTAATAATAATTGTAGTTTTGGTTCAGCTACATTGCAGCAGGTTTTTTTCTTGCCTCCCAGGCCAGGCCAGCCAGCAGAACACGGCAAACACACAGGCCTTTGACATGAATAATAAATGTGTACTGTACTTTGTAGTTCATAGAATATTTATGGCTTCTATTTTATATCATGTAAACATAATGTTGTTCAATATTGAGTTGAGACTAGTTACTAGAAGAGTGACTACTTCTACTTCTGCTACTACCACTACCACCACTGCTGCTGCTGCTATAATAATGACAAAAGACTAACATGTGAGTTTGCATATTACATGATGATGTAATACTCTGCTTGCTCTCTGCGATCAAGTAGATATGTACATGTGTAGTTATTTTTTATTCATAAGAATAAAAAAAAACTAATTGCGACTTTCGCTGGGCATGTTTTGCTCCTCCAGTTTTTTGTTTGTTGTGCGTGCGTGGTGTGAGTAGCTATACAGTTGAGCTGATGGAGAGCTGAGAAAATTGACGGCAAGAGACATTGAATGGTCTCGTTGTGGTGGTGGTGGTGGCGGCAGTGGAGGGAATGACTAACCGAAGAGCTGAGAGTTAACAGGAAATGCAGGTTGTTTCTTCGTTGCGTACGTGGTACTCAAGTGAGCAGTCAATATAAAATAAGCATGCACTATAAATAGATAAGTAATATGCTGTAACAATTTTTGCGGCTGAGAAGTGCTCACTTTGAAATGTGTAATTTTTGCTGCTACAAGGAAACAAAAAAAATAATAGAGCGGTTTGGCAGTAACGCTGAAGAGATGATGATGGCGCATATTACTCATTAGTTATTTATTTAGTAGCTCTAGCATACATATCCAAATAGTACGCGCTCTAGTTGGAAGAAGAAATAGACAGATAATGGCAACAAGATGTCACAAATGTCTTGGAAACTGTATAAAGTATCTTGATGATGAGTGATATGTTAAAAATGCAGGGATATTTGGAAAATAGGGGAAAATGTGCTGCAGAATGCATACTGTAATATTGATGTGCTCATATGTATTTAATAATAATAATGTAAATACTTTTCTTTGATCATTTCCCTGGTTTATCAATACGCTTGACGAGCGGCTGAATTTTTTTTGGGAAAGTACACAGCTGAAAAAACAAGCAAAATGCTTTGAACTGACAAGAAGATATAGTGTTTATAAAATATGGTGATCTGGCAAAAAAAGAAAAGAAAATTATATATCAAGTCTTTATCACTTTTTTACAAGTGAAATGCGAATCTGAAGTAAATTATTATTTAAAAAACAGTTAATTATGCTGTTTGCGCTTATTTGTCCATCTGTTGTCTGTAGTTGAAATTGAAATATCTTATGCGATATCTGTCAGTTTCAAAAGTATCAAGTTTAACTACATATCTTCTAGCTGCACTAGTGAAATTCAAATCGGAGTCCGTTTTTGTAAAAGTTGGTTAGTTTTGGAAATAAAAATGCAAACTCCCAAATTTTGTAAAACAATTCTTTTGAAATTACCGTGCCAAAACTGATAAGAAGCGACATTTTGATTTTACACATAATATTTAAGGTAAATAAGTTAGTTGCAGTTGCTCCTTTTTACATGCTTTTTCCAGTGAATTTTCAAAGTATATTTTTGATTAATTGCACAAACTTGACTGAAAATAATTGATATATGGATTATCTTTATGTGAAACACGATATAAATAATAGTGTGCCTGGCTTGTTAAAAAGCAGACTTCCGTCTGTTGAGAAGGGTAGTCAGTAGTGTGGGCGTAAGCAATTCAGACAACTGGCAGAGAGCGAGCATAATGACAGTTCATCTTTTACTACGTCAAACTTTATTGTGTAACTTGGATTTTTAGTGATTAAGTTGATACTAGTAGCTCTATTTATTTTTTCTAGTCAACTAGCTTTATTTAAAAGTGTCTGTTGCCTGCGTACAGAGCTCTCGTGTTGTATTTATTCTCGCAATAAATTTGCAATGTACATATGCAGCAGCAGTGAGTAATTTAAAAAGTGTAGGTGGCAACAAAAATAAACCATTATTCTTTGTTTCCAACAGACGCTGCTGCTATTATTGGAAAATGCCAAACATTTTTCGAATACTCTTTCAAATCTATAATAGCCAAAAGCCAGGAGGAGCGCTGCTGAAAAAAAATGAAAAGTTGTGTAAATTGAAAGAAGGTGATCTTGGTTTCTTTTTTTTTACTTTAGTCGTACTCAAGGTACCGTAAGAATGTTGATATAAAAAAGTACATGCGACTAGAACAGATTATTCAATCTGCGCAAATTTTTCACCTGAACGCTTACTACTGCTAGGTACAGTGCAAGTCCAGCATTGCCCCATGAGTCACGAGCCATATGACTCATAGATCATGACATGTTCGCAGGTGAGCATTTTTGATTTTGGAGATGCATTGTGAATATTTTATATCTAAAATGTGTCATTGTGAGTAGTGTCACAGCGACAGTTTTATTAAAACTTTTGGAAAGAAAAAAATAACTTTTAGTAGTTTTCAGAAGATATTCTAGTTTCGTGTCTCATAAGATGAAGAAGATACAGCAATGTGAATGCATGTACGTGGGTAGGTATATTTGACGATGGTGAGATTTTTCATGCTGACTCGAAAAACATTCATTTTGGTCCTTAGAGATTTAACCAGCTTGATCAAGGTAAGGCACGGAAAAAAGAAAACACTTCAGTGCTCATTCGTTTCCGAGAAGGTAGACATTTAAACAGGCACGTTGTTTGCACAAGCATGTTATTTTTAAACTTTTTTTGCGCATCAACATTTCCTTTCCTTTGAGGCACAAAACGCAGCTTTCTCTCTTTGCAACATGTTTCTCTCAGAAAGAAAGAAAGAAGTGAGGCAAACCTTACCAAGAGCACTTTTGCTGATACATGCCAGTATTTAATGCTACTGTTAAAAAATACGGCGCATTAAAAATTTAGATTTACACGCCAATTACCCCGCTACAAAGACTCCGTACAAGAAGAGAGTCGACTTACACCAACATTTCCTTTCCAAAACACAAGGACATGTGTGTGTATGAGAGAGAGAGGCTTCTCGTCTACTTCAAAATCAGAAATAAACCACCTCCGCAATGCAAAATTTAGCAACTGTATCCTGTATGCCTAATGAGTTTACATTATTACGCATGATTTCTAAAACTGCTGCTTGTTATAAAACGGTAACTATCAACAGCCTCCCTTTTGTCGACTGGCATTGCAGTAAATAAATTACAATCTTCCCACTCCATCATTCATCCATAATTGGACAAGTTATTAATTTTGCATAAAATGACTCGTCCCACGGGATTCAAAAATACGCTCGATGCTTTCTCTAGTTTTTAAGAGAGAGAGAGAGAGTTTTAGGCACACAGCACGTGTAATGGGTAGAGTTTAAAAAAATATGCTTAAAAAATAAAGTCTCTATTTACTTCTGTGTGCTCCTTTTTTATGACAATGTCCCCAATGTTATTCTTGTTAACATATGCCTCATGTGTATGCATGTTGTAAAACGTTTTTCAATTAAATTCCTTGATATTTTTAGAGCATGTTGTAAAATACCTACACAAACAGTTTTTTATCCTCTGGGATGATGCATAGATGACTTGTGGCGGAGGTGTGAAAAAACTCAAACTACATATTAAATAGCATGGCTAACTCTGTTGTGTTGTTGGTTAGCATGCCATGTGTATAGTAGGTATGTACATAGCAGCAGCAGCACCCATAATTCGTCGTTTATGTCCATTTTCGTGAAAGCATGCATGCTCGACAAAATTGGAATTTTTAAGGTATTGATATTGGAAGAGATATAAATTCATGGTTGTTTACACTGACGCAACAAAGCAAGCAGAACGGAATTCTGTTGCTGTTGTTGTTGTAGGTAGGAAACGTGATATTATTGCTGAGCAGAAGTTAGAACGTGTTTCTATACCTTTGAAAGGAAGCATTTTTTTGTCAAAGTGCATGACAAAATCTTTATTGTTGTTGTTGTAGGTAGGAAACGTGATATTATTGCTGAGCAGAAGTTAGAACGTGTTTCTATACCTTTGAAAGGAAGCATTTTTTTGTCAAAGTGCATGACAAAATCTTTTAGACAATAAAACGAAAATGATTGTTTTAATGCTTAGCTAGGGAAGCAGCTCTATCGTTTGTTATCGCTTGAATTCATTGGTATGAAAGAGGAGACGATAATAAAAATGAAAATCCGTGATACTGAGGAAGAATGAGAGCAACTCATGGCAATTATAGGGTTCCACTACAAATTTAATGCTTGTCCAAACAGCACTTTTTCGTGCGTAATGGACTGTTCGTGAGAATTTTCGCTGTAACCCCCTGTGCAGGTTGTCTCTCGGAAATGACGGGCATGCGAATATTATGTCACAGAGATACAAATCGGTTTATTGGCGTGCACGTTTGTCAATACGCTAAAAGCATATATACTTTACTGAATAGAAGCCGCAGCCACGTATTGTTGTTTATCATTATTGCTAAGCGGTGGTGCAGCCTATGGAACCACTTATAATGACTTCATGATGTCTGTCTGTCCGCTCTTAGAACGGGTTTGAGTTTTCAAAAGTTTTTTTTGGTAGTCCACTGATATGGTAAACTGAAAATCATTATACTTGCTTTTAAAAGTTATTGATCTACAGCATTTAGATGGTGGAAAATTTTGAAATGCATATTTTGTGACGATTTTAAAGGTACAACTTTCAAACCATAAAAATATATATATTGGACTTCACCACTTGTTTCTATGGTGTTCGCTTTCAGAGTTTATTAAGGCACTCTTCATATCTTAGAAGAACGATAGAAAGAAAACATAATATGCTTTCCACTTACATTATTTCGTGCCGCACATTAACAGTAGAACCGAATTGTAGAAAAAAATACTGACAATATGAAACATTATTTAACAATGTTTCTCTCGTTCGCATAATAATATCTTTCCAGCTGCAAGTCAAAATTCTTGACTAGTGTTTTGCAATATTCAATTCAAAACAACTTTACAACAGGAAAAAAGAAACATTCTACGGAAATGACTTCCATAAAATCTTCAGTCATAAAAAGTGCCAGGCCAATTACATTTACAATAGCTAAAAACATTCCAAATAAAAGCGTTGTCTGTATTATTGTTCCATAATCTTTTTTTCGAGCTTCCCTGCTTTTTGCTGAAATGGTTGTCTCCGTGTTTTGTGCTTACGTGCGAGAAAAAGGTAATTAACAATTAAAGATTCGAAGCCTAATTTGCTTTCTACAGTAATCAAAAAGAAAATCAGATTATTTTAAAATACAATAAGCGAATTTCAAATAACCGTTTTCTCATTTCCTCAGAACAAGTTTTTCCATTTCATTTCCACTGGTTTCTTAAACGATGGATAGCAAGGAAAATATTCAAGAAACGACGGTATTCATTTTCTTCGATAAATAGAAAAATTTATTGTTACATAACGTTCTACCTTGTTTGACTGCATAGTTTTACAAGATGGCAATTTTGTATTTTTTTATCATTATTACTATTATTACTGCTACCAGTCATGTTTGGATGTTAAAGCTGAACTATATTGTATAAAATTGCTTGGTTATGGAAGACAACGATAATAACAGGTTCTTATTCAATCTAAGAAACCTTGTCCTTCACTAGAAAAGAAACAGTAAAGCTATCCTCGCCGTTCTTTGTTCCTGTCTAAATTTGCACCTTTCAAACGCTATCACTTTAATTGTCCATAATTGTATATGTATATGCACATACATACACTAATAATATTTCCCTACACAAAATTACCTTCAGTTTTATGTTGCATACTTGCACATTATTGTTATAATAATTATACTGTTTTTCTCTCTTTCTTAACAAGGTGATTCCTGAGAAGAAGAGAAATTATAGACAAGGGGTGAAAGCGACAAAATTATGTTTATGTCAAAAACTTGTCAAACTTTCATCTAGAAAATTATTACAAAAACAAACTAATCTCAACCCGAGCAGATTCAGCAGTTTTCGGGTAATTTGATAGAATTTTCTGATGTGGATAATTCTACAAAAAATTGAGCTATCCAACTCCAAAGCTGCAAATTACAATGACAAGAACGTGGATTAAATGCGAGATAAAAATGCTTACTAAAGCAGATAGACACACGGACAGACGTGTGAAATAGACAAAACCCTTTTAAAAAGAACATACTCTGCACTTTACTAGCTGCTTATATGTACAAACATACCTATGTACTTACTTAATAATATTCAGTATATGCAATTCCATTTTCTCGCACCGTTCCTTGCTTGTACATTGTCATATCCAGTCATTATTTCCTGTGACATGGAGTATTGATTTTTATTCCCTGTCATATCGTTATTGTGGGCGTGTTCCCAATAGCTAGTTTATATTTTTCACGTATTTCAAGGCTCACACCAATTTAGCAGAGCTGTTTGTTGTGTAGAAGCGACGATAGCAGTAGTTAAACTACGTCCGGTGCAGTTTATCATCTTTTGGCATTTCGTTTTACGATAGCGACAAATCATTTTTTGAAAAGATCTTTTCGATTCCATCTAAACTCATCATCATTCTCACATTTCCCCACCATCTGCTTATAAATCCAATTACGCATAAATTGAAAATACATAATTTGCTGTCATTTTAATTTCAAAGTTCTTTGTCTGTTATAAGTTATAAATAAACATGTTACAGTATAAGCAATTGTGTTAGAGCAAGCAAAGATTTTTTTAATTCAACTTTTTTACGACCAGGTAGTAAACTGTCACTTGATTACATTTTAAAAGCAAAAGCCAATATGTAGCAGACATTCCCGTGTAGAGCAAAAAGGACAAACAAAAAAAAACATTGAATTGCTTTTCAATTTACATGAATGTGAGCATCTAAAAGCATATTTGGTATAATTTTCATACGATAATACTACTACTTACTTATGAACACTGTAATAACAACGAAATGCGTGTCAAACTAGTCCTCAAAATTTTTTCCCCTTGTCATTGTTCTTAATGTCCGCCTGTAATCATTAATGCAAGCTCTCTCTTCCCTAAAAAACGGCATTAATTTTCGCTTATATTGTTTTTTTTATATTTTTTCATTCGTGCACGAGCACGAAGGAACAAAGAGAGAAAAAAGCACGCGAACACATATTATATAAACATGGATGCAAGCCTAGAAGAGTGATTACAGCTTTGTACAAAATTAATTACGATGTTCTCTGATACATGTAGGTATGGTTATACCCCACCGTTTCTTTGTTGTCGTTGTCATTGTAGAGAACGTTATGTTTTTATACGCTACTAAACTTTATTGATTTTTCAAACAGTGTGAGTTCAGAATGCATAGACACACGGAAAGAATTACATTTTTGATTTAAAAACTAATAATAAGTGGTTTACATAAAGAAGCCGTAATAAGCGACAGACAATAAGACTGTCTCGTGGAAAATTAAATCTAGTCTGAGGTAAAGGAAAAAGGGTGGAAAAATCGCTACAGCAGTCACAATAAGGAAAACTTTATTTCAAACGGCACAGTGGTGTCGGCGTCGTTTCATGATTCATTTTACAAAAAAGGGAAATGGGAAAAGGGGAAAACTTTTCTGAGGTGGGATACCAGGCTAAATAGCAAAAAAGAAAGAAAATGGAAATCCCTAGTCATTTTTATTTGAAGTGCTGTAAAACCATTAAAAAGTAGAAACATGTGTTATTGTGGTTTGCATATAAATGGTTAAGAAATCAAATGCTAACAAAGCTAACTCTTTAAAAAAAATATTGTTTTTTTTCAAAATTTATTTTTGCAGAGTGCCAAACAACGTTCTACCCACCTTTTGTTGGAAATAGCATTCAAACAGCAAGTTTTTGCGTGCCGCAGCCCCATCCCGTGCAACGGACTAAATCCACTAGGATATAAGTAAATTAGTATATAATTATGCCAACTTCTTGGCGAAAGTTGGTGTGGAGACAGCGCCATGTCTTTAACAAGTTATCAGCAATACGACATTGTCATAGTTTATAAAAGTACTACTACTACAGCACAATTACCGTTATCATCATCAAGAAGTGAAAAGTTCCTGTCAGGCGTTTGCAATACCTGACCAAGGTCTACCTAATCATATCCACAACTAGAAGTACACCCTTTTTTACACATCAACTGCATGCCGATGAAGTCCATCTTTTTGTCCTCGTCCTTATTACATTATACTTGTGTCCACAAGCACTATGCAGTTCCCGTACCGTATGGCCTGGGTGCTTGGCCTAATCTGTTTTGTGATATTCATACAAGGTTTCTGGAAAACCACAGAAGGTAAGCTATTTTCAAATTGTTGAAATTTTAATTTTTTTTAATATAAAAAAGTATTACGAATGGAAAGAAGGCGGAGAAAAATTGGTCGCAATTGTTACATTCTCTACATTGTTATTATGCATATTTTTTTGCAGAGGAAGACCAAGGGAGTAAAATCCTCCGTTTATTAGCAACGCTTGAGACACACGTTTCAGAGTATTTATCTGAAATTCGTTCATTGCGGGGTGAGGTAGCATTGCTCCGCGATGATGGAGAGACTGAAACTAGTCATACTGATGCTGACACGGGAAAAGACTCCTCGGTGTCAGCGTCCCCACGATACAACGGTCATTCCTCTAGGGTTTTGAAGACGCTACTGAGTAAAAATCGATTAAAATTAGTTAACCTATACAACGCCTTACCTCACTTGCTGGACAGTGAGGATGCCTTAATTCCTGCCCTTACAATTGGGAAGCAACGAGTAGGAGGTTAGTTCATTTCTAGTTGGGCAGTCATCATGCTGTTTCGACATAAAAGTTTAAAATAAAATGTCATAATTTTCATATTCGTTGTTGTCGTTGTATTTTTAGTATCAGTTGTGCTCGGCATACCTACCGTGAAACGACCAACGCAAAGCTATCTGCTTCCAACGTTGCAAAATCTTCTAAACTCGATGCTTCCATCTGAGAAGAACGAAACGCTGATCATTGTGTTTATTGCCGAGTCAGATGTTTCCTTTGTCCAGAGCACCGTCAGCTCCATAACCAGACAGTACGAAAAAACACAGAACAACTATAAAAAATTCTCTCTTTTCATTGTGGCTTCTTCGTGCAAAACACAACAGCACATTGTGTTTAACGATATAAGCAATTCGTATTTTATGCATGACTGAATGCTGTTGTTGTGTTGTGGTGTATGCATTTTAAATAAAAGGAAAAGGTCAGGGTAAATATTTAACTCGCAACTTTTTTCTGTACTAGATTTCGACGAGACGTGGAGAGTGGTCTCATTGAAATTCTCGCTCCTTCGGGTAGCTTTTACCCTGACTTCAAGTCCATCAAAGCTACTTTGGGTGACTCGGAGGAAAGGACAAAGTGGCGCACCAAACAAAACTTAGATTACGCCTATCTCATGATGTACGCCCAGAACCGGGGCACCTACTACGTTCAGCTAGAAGACGATGTTCTGAGCAAAAAGGGATTCATCTCGACCATGAAAAATTTTGCCATTACAAATTCCGTTAAAGGAGACGAGTGGTTCATGCTAGATTTCTGCCAGCTTGGTTTCATAGGTAAAGTAATAAAAATAAAAAAAACGGCGCTTTTCTGTGTGTAGTTTTTTGTAAATTACTTCCTTTCTTTTTGTCGGTTGTGTATATATTTATATATATGTGTATGTATATGTATATTGTAATCAACTGTTGTACTATGTTGTGCTGTACTGCATGAATAAGCTGAATGCTTTAATTTTAATGGTTGGATTCACCAGGGAAACTGTTCAGAGGTTCAGATTTGTGGAAGCTGGTAGAGTTCATTCTCTTATTTTACCAGGATAAACCTGGAGACTGGTTGTTGTCTCATTTCTTTAGTGTAAAATACTGCAAACTAGATTATAATCATGTAAGTAGTCAACGTTTTTTAACATTTTTCATTTACACCAGCCTAATAAATACACAGTAAATTAGTAAAAGTTTAATCTTCATGCTAACTTAATAAATTAATGTAAAGTTTTAATTTTTTTGTCAATTCATAAACACAGAAACGTTGCCTTCGTGAGTTGAGCAAACGATGGATTCGTAACAAACCATCACTGTTCCAGCACATTGGCATGGTTTCCTCGCTAAATGGAAAAGTGCAAAAACTAAAGGTAGGATAATAGATAAAAAAAACTAACAAAAACCATTTAATTAATTGATTTAGGTGTAAAATAGTTTACAAATTTCATTTCTTGATATGTTTTTCTTCCTTTATTTTTTTACAAATTTTATATAGGATCGACAGTTTGGAAAACTGGAGTTGTTTACAAGACATGAGAATCCTGAAGCAAGAGTTGAAAGTACAATAAAACATTACGGACGGTTTTCACTTGAGAAAGCTTATCATGGTAAAACCTATTTCTGGGGGCTTGCTCCTGAAGCTGGTGATATAATAGCTTTCTACTTTCCTAAACCCATCGAGTTGAAAAGGTATATGTTTATTTTTTACCGGCACAACATCTACCCACAGCTTATCTCATTTTTCCTCAAAGTGCTATTTAGGTACATGTATTTGTTCAATAATATGCTGTATTGATTTCCCAGTTACCGCTTTGTAAGTGGAAACGCGGAGCATCCCTCTGATAAACTGTATAACGCCACGTTGGAAGTTCTCCCAGCTAATCCTCAAACTTCCTCCTCACTAAGCCATAACAATCCTAAAAAAGTAGCCAAAAACAACGAGTTTCTTCTTATAGGTGAGCTGAAAGCTCTTGAGAGCATTTTTCAATCACTTGTAGACTGTTGCTAATACTAAAAAAGAATGCCTATATATACATATAAAGTTGAATATTTAATAACACGCTCGTTTACTTTTTTCCTTAAAGACGAATTCGACGATTTAGGACTTCTTGATGCTAAAGTCCCTCCACATTTAAACCCAATCAATGCCGTCCGTATAACGTTAAAAAATCCTTCGGAAAATTGGGTAATACTGAGTGAAGTAAGTTATGCAGAATAAATATATGACCTTTTTTATGTAGATATTTTTTGAACTGAAAGATAGGGATTGTGTGGTATCAAAATAATAACAAAAATCTCTCTCTTTCTTGTTTCCTTAGATATATCTGGAGAAAGGAT
This sequence comes from Sinhomidia bicolor, assembly GCA_027743785.1. NCBI lineage: Eukaryota > Metazoa > Arthropoda > Collembola > Entomobryomorpha > Entomobryidae > Sinhomidia > Sinhomidia bicolor. Next base: position 12,773 of record JAHZMT010003363.1, read on the forward strand.
GACTACTTCTGACTTTTTCAAAAATTTACTTATCCTACCTAAAGTACTTCGGAGTATGTGCGTTGTTGTTTCAACCGTTTAGAAACTAAGCATATTGAGTAAAACATAATACAAAAAATATCAAATATAGTGTCTTGGTGTCGAGCTTGCAGTACGTTTCTTTCTTGTATTGCGTGTTACCTTCAAGAAAGGCTTTCAATATTTAATACCTGTGTAATAATTATAAGCGCTGTACCTTGTTGTTGCTTTAATTGTTGAATAAAGCAAACCCGTACAAAATATATATATGTATGTATATGTATATATTTATTATTATTCATTTTTTGATCAGGGCTCGATTGTGTGCCATTTGCATTTTTTTGAATTTCATACACGGCATCAAACTTAAGTATGTGGAAATCATTTGGATAAGTACCCGTGAACAAGATCTCTTGAGCAAATGAGCAAAAAATAAACTAATTGGCAAAAAAGAAACTTGGCATCTTTAATTCTAGTGCAAGTTGCCAGTTACGATAGCATTTTCTCCATTGACGTATGCAGTTGACCGTATTAATAATGAGTCTGTCCTACTAACCTCTGATTTATCCCTACCGATACCACCACCATCTTCTAGAAAATCAGCTTTTTATCGCAGGAAAAAGTGTTTCTATTTTTTGCTATACTCAAGATAAAACTTGAGTGTTGAGTAGGTACAATGTTTGGTTTTCTTTCAATGGCAATGCAAAATCTCCAACTTGTGCTGATTTCTCAGAAAATAAGCGTCCATAAAATTCTTTCCTACCAAAATGAATCCTATCTGCTAAAAATCAATAATTCAATTGCTTCTGATTGAATTTTTTTTACTGGAGTATGTATTTTTTTCTCTTCTTAAAATGATAACAAGATATGAATAAACCATGAATTTGAGGCATTTTCATGCATTGCGTCATTTATGTAATAGCATAAAATGTAGTTTTATTTATATCATCATCATCATCATCGTGTTCAAGCAAGCATTTTAATAATTCAAATAACGTTAACGTTAGATTACACAATGTAGTAGTAAGTTTGTTTTTTTAACGCTAGCAATATATATATATATATGTATGTATATATAGTAGCTAAATCATCCTTGGTAAATTATATTATTATAATTAATACCATATTATTAATATTAATAATATTACATCTAGGTATGCAGCGTTTTTTCTCTTGTTGTATGACACATTTATAATTATATATATTATTTTTATTATTTTGTTTATTTATAACATTTAACGTTAACCTACAGTGTGTGGAATGTTGTAAATACTTTTTAGTTTCACATGATTAGCAAGAGGCAATTCATAAACCAGTTTTTGTAATTAATCAATTAATTTTACATATAGTAATACTAATAACAACATATAAATAACTTAGAAAGGTCCATCTGTTTTCTCTCTCTTTTTTAAACGTTCTCTCAAATATTTCCAAACACTACAAACTAACTACTTATCATTTCTCTCATATTATCTATCTACTATTTACTTACTACTAAAAAAGTTCTATTGCGTACTACGGGCACAAATAGATGGGTAGTGTGTGTAGAAACAACGGCTGATTTAACTAGCAAATTATTTTAGGAGCTTCTCCCAGGGAATATTTAACTACCATACTTTACTTTTTTTTAATAGAAATGTAAGTCCGTATCTCTTACACCATTTCCTTGTTTTTTCTACCACTGGATTTTTTTTCTTTATTGGACTTTTTTCTGACTTGTTTACCCCAAACAGTTACTTCTTTAAAAAATCACAACATCTGAGACCTGGAAATTCATTTTAATTACTTTTTTGTTCACCATAGCACTTAAGAATATCATATTTCATTAATTATTATTTCTCTTTTAATTTGTATTGAAAAAAAACAACCGTGCTGGTTTCCTTCTCACTGTAAACACTTTTTAAAAATTATTACTGTAAATATTAAGTTAATACTAGGTTTTTTTCACGGCGAGGTCATTTACTGTATAATAATATATAGTTTAACTCTTATCTATTTAGTTAATTATTCATAGGGAACTACCACGAGCTTTTTTTAATAATACCAATATACATGTTTTTATATACCCATACTGCTCGCTCTTACACAACATGTTTTTGTCAATAGAATACTAGCCACGTCTGCACACCTTAACGTTACCGGTTATTTTTTTTTGCATGGAGGGATTACAACCCATTCATCTTCATTATTATTATTTAAACCTTTTACAAGCTAAATGTTTGACAGTATTGCACTATATTATTATTATTAAATCATTTTTTTGGGGGCTTCCCAGACTTTGTAGGATTCTTTGTTGTAATCTAAAAAGTAAGTCTAAAAAATCGGACTTGTATTTTTATCTTCACTACCACATTATTAGCAATTATTTAAAGAGATATTATCACCATATTTGGCCGCCGTTGCTTTACTTGCTTGACATGTATCAAGAAGTAGCATTCCTTATATGTAATCATAGTAGTAGTAATAATAATATATTTTTATTATATTTATTTTAAAATTGCGTTACATTAAAATTATTTGTGAATGTTGTAGGTTCTCATTCACAATCGACTCTGGTTACAATCGACAACAACGTAGTAAAGTACATATTCTTTTTCTTCGTGTACTACATATCGTACAATAATATGCACTACATAAATAGTTTTATTATTATTATTATTAGGTATGCATATTCAATACGTATTGATTTTTTTGTCATCATAAATATCATAACGAATATTATTTTTTTTATTTACGAATAATTTTATCTTTAAAGTCTAAAAAGTTTCGCACAACCTCATTCATAGACGAGTACACAATTTGCATTGGACAATATGTTTTTTACTGACTTTTACTCAACACAAAACTTCAACCAAGAAGCACAACAAACTTGTGAACTTGATTATGAAATTTTTTCCGTTCTCTTACCATCATCACCAACAGTTCAATTAAAAAGGCCATGTATTCAAAAATTGTTAAACACGAAAAAAAAAAATTTGTTTTTTTGGCCTTACAAAGTAGACTTTAATTGATAATTTTAGTGTATTATAATTAGTATAGTTTTGTTAAAATTGCGTACTGTATAGTGCTACAAACAATTAATCTTGTTTGTAGCAATATGGTAATTTTTTTAGTATTATTTACTTACACATTGTCCTAGCGAAAGTACAAATGCCAATAATAATATTAATTAGCTAGCAAATATTGTTATTCATTATTATTTTAATTATTTTAATTATTTTCTTTTTTAAATTTCATCTTGAACGGTTTACTTGTAAAAGATGTATGTTGGGGCAGGCAATCAGTATCGATGCTGAAATTCATGGTGCCACCGGTTGAAGTCAATATGAAATGCAACGATGGACCCTGTAGCAAGCCCCGCTAATAGGAATCTATAATACAGCAGTTTAGACAGGTTTTATTCACCGCTAAAGAACAACCATGTACTGAATTGTAAAAAAACATTATCAGGTACCTGTGATCATGTGACAGTGCTAGTGATCGAATGGCACTATCGCAGGCAGGAAACGCGTAGAGCAAGGCTAAAGAGAATGTTCTCCATACTTCCACTATGCCCTTTTCACCTCCCGTAATCAAGTACTCTCCATCCCGGCTTAGCAGCATGCACTAAACGTGTACATTTTGCAAAATTAGTTTGCTTGTTTGGATTGGCAAAATTATTTCAAAAAGGACAACTTTGACATACTCTTACATTAATTATATCGTGATGAGTTTGGTATCTTAGCCTGCGTCCGTTCATAGTAAACGCTGCAACATTCCCCTTTTCATATCCAACCACAACGATTCCTTCACGGCTCATTGTCACATTTTCGGGATATTTGAAGCCAGTGGGAGGTTCCAAAGTGCGAAGTAAATCGCCGAAAGTTGTGTGGACTAACACTGGGCCCCCTGCTTGTCGACATTAATAATAAAGAACAAAACATAGGAAGTGAAATAAACGTTCCCAGTTCAAAGTTTTGATGCATTTTAATTAAATGTCTTACATTCAGAAGAGCTCAGTGAAAGAAAATATATGTTTTAACCTTTTGCACAAATAATGCCAAAAATAAACGTGAGCCTCTGAAATTCACGAACCTGTTTCAGTTGAAAATACTCTAAAACTGTGATCCCAAAACCCGCAAGCAATGAGAAACTTGGAATCTACCGTTGTCACGAAGCAATTTGACCTCATTTTAACTTTTTGACTAAAATTGTCCCCTAAATGTCGTTTAGCTTGATGATTGTTTCCTTGAGACAATACAGGGTCCATTATCAACGGTAAGTTTGATGTGATGTTAGCATTGGTTTCAGCGAAACTAGGTGAATGGAGGGAAGCTGCAGATAAAAAAACGAGCGTTGCGTTGGATTAAATTTTAAAATTTTGTTGCGTCCACTTCAAACAATAGTCCAACTCTATTTATAATATTGAAACACACCAGAATACGAAGTATTCCATTTATTGACTGCAAAATTTTGACTAGTCGTAACTGTCACAACCGACGGCTGTGGCAACTGCGGATAGGTGTTGGCCGAAATGTGGCACACAGGTGAATTGGACATGAACTTCATTACCATACAAACATCATCAGGGACGGCGGAGAACATGAGGGGTGACTGCATGGAATAATTCAAATAAGAAAATAGTAACTAAAGAATGTTCCATACCATATAGTATTTTTGGCATAATATTAAACAGAATTAAATAGAACCAGTGTTTCTCACCAAATGCATTGCGGAACTCCTAGGTGGATGAGGCTCCATTAGTAGTTGAGATGGGGTTTGACCAAAGTTACGAATTTGGTTTTCAATGGCCTATTTAAAAAAGACAATCAATTGTTATTGATGCATTATATTTAAATACATCTACTTTTATTTCATGGACCTAAATATTTATGACTTTAGTTTTGACCCACCTCTAGCATGACAGGATCCGTTATTGAATCCAAATCGACACTACCCTCATAGGTCAAATAATAAAACACATTAGTGGCCCGGACTGCCTCGGGTCCCCTTTGTTTGTACCCAAATATAAGGTCGATCCATTGATGTAGCTGGCAGGACACAATTTCTGACTCGAGCGCCTAGTTTTTTTAAAAAAATTATAACTTGCATATATATTTTTCACAAATGCTCTAAAGTAAAATAGTTGTGCATAGTATTTTTATTACTAACCATGCGATGAAAACGAACAAACTCTTCGGGTGTTGATGCCCACGGAGGCAACTGTACATTGTCAACTTCTGCTCCATCATCTTGTACTCCTAACTTGTATCGGTGATTATTTGTAAACATTTCCGGCAGATAAAATAATTCGGGAATTAATTCCTATTAAATATAAAATTAAAAAGTAAACTCAACTTTTATTTTAACAAAACCTCAGCAAATTGCTTTTCTCGATTAAAGTGCTCATATTCAAACCTTAACATCAGAAGTGTCCCTTTGGCAATTTTTCCAAGCTAATGAAACAGAAGAGAAGAGACGATTTGGATGGTCAAATTTTCCACCCTGAAGAGCAAGGAACATTGTTGTAAAGGGTTCCTGTTTGTGTGCATTCAACAAACAGTGATTTTAGATTTTAGATAAAATTTTGTTTTCATAAAAAAAAGCACATGTGCCAACGTTCTCACCAAGCGAAGTAACCAGTTCAATGTGAACGCAGCGGTTGAATAATGGGACCCGTAATGAAAAGGTGGAATACTTTCATGTTCCCAACTATTGTATCGCTCCTCGAAATATGCTCGGCGACTTGGATTCAATGCTCCCACCGGCTGCATGAAAAAATGTATATATGCGAATTACTAACCATACAACGTTTACATTACGTCTTACCATTTAAAAAATACATTTCATGAAATTATGCAGTTTAAAAAAACAATTAACCAATTATCAAAGATTACCTTAGACAAGTCACGATAATTACTCGACAACGACAGGTCAAGCTCTTTAGAATCATAGTTGGTTAAAATCCATGGGAAAACTGGGTATTGATTCAAGTCATTGTAAGTTCGCCCTACACAAATCATCAGAGTATATTAATAGAAACTTATTATATGAGTCAACCCTGCAAAATCTAAAGTTACCTTTACTACTTACTACATATCATTATTACTATCAACTTTACCTGCAATCGTGTTGAGGAACATCAAGTACTCAAAGTTTGAGATCTCCCTACGCTGCCATTTCTGGGTCATATTTGAAGCTCTCATTAACTGACGGGGTGACATCATTGAGGCTCGTCTATTAAATGAATTACCAATTATTCTATATTTTCCAATTTAAAATTATAAATTTCAACAATTTCATACAAGTTCTAATTTACGAAAAAAAGTACTTCAGATTAATAATAAAGTAAAAAATAATTTGTACGACAATGCGTTATTATTATTATTATTAATATGCAACATTTTAAAATTAAATCTCTTCATGCAATTTTGTCCATAAACTTAAATTCCCTTCTATTTTTGCTATCATCCCCAACCATTAACGTAATTATACCGATTGGAGTAGTGCATATACGCCTCTCCAGAAGAAATCCATTATGCGAACAAAGCATTGCTGATCACGTAGACAAACAAGGTTAGCCCGACAGGCAATATATATATAAAATGTGCTACAGAGTGGCTGTAGCAATATCATGAAATAATTTGTTCACTAGTGTGCCGCTGCTACTGTTACTGTTGCATACTCTGGTTTGGTTGTTGTAGTAACTCTCCAAAAAAGATTACTGTGGGTTGCTGTATAAATGTGTGTATGCTGTTGTTACAAAAGGGGAAGAAGGGGAAGCATATCTATAATAATAATAACGTGCTGATAACGCCTCCCGGGATTTATTCCATTTGTCAACTAATGAAAGTTGGTGTTTGTTAATTTATACAAGTAAATTTTGCTTTCCAAATCTACTCACTTTGTCCTTTGTTTGTACCTCTTTACCAACCCAATCTCTTCCAAATAACATGGATAATTGGATAAAAACCCATACGGAGAGACTTATTCAGTTAGTTTTTGAGCATTTTGCATCTCAACAGATGCGAGTGCTAAAACAAGTGACAAATTCGTTAAAGAAAATAAATCTAATTTTATAAACGATAGTGAGTAGTGCAATCAGCATTTTGATTTGACTGGCAAGATTTTAAAATGAAATGGAAACGGTGAATGTCATTTTGGGGCATTGTAAAACGTTTATGCAACTCTTTAATAAAAGTTTTTCTTCTTCTTTTGTTCTCGAATCCTTTTATGTAAAGTACACGTTGAGAGTAAATCGAAGAGAATCTGAGAATAAATAAATAACTATATATACATATTACAACAATAATTCAATATCATTTGGAACAGCAATCTGCATACATTAAAAAAGTTGAGCACATATACGGCTCTTTCTTTTTACTGCCATAAAAGGAAAGAAACAAAAAAAGTACAGCTATGCACATTGTTGCTGCTGCTGTTGTTGTCAAACCTGTTGTCCTCCAAAGACTTTTTTTCTTTCAATTTCTCCATAACCACTTATCAAATTGCATATAAGCAATAATAATATACATAAACATAAGTAGAGAGGATGCCGATATCACTGCTTTAAATTGATAACCCTATTCAGTTTTTGTCTAAATATGGAAAGTCTCAAAAATAATGCTGTTGATGTGTAAACTAGGCTGCTGCGCTTGTACTTACAGATATACATGAAAACTATACAATATCTTATTTCAAACTAGCTACATATGTAGGTAAGCTTTGTGAAGTATGTAGATGCGTCCCTTTCATCTTCAAGGTAAAACAATGCAACACAGCTTGAAAATGGTCATTAGTAAAGTGGTACGTTACCTTGTTTGCGGAATGCCGTATTTAATTCCAACTCCAACTCTCGGCAGCGCTTTAATAACCTTTTTCACAGTTGCTTGGTCCGGGAATGCAAACATTACCGACGCTGTTTAAAAAATAAAAATAAAATTGGACATCATTTAGAAATCATTCATTAACAAGTAGGTATACGCATAATTCCCAGCATATTTTTTGGACGTGTACTTTTTTCCGTTCAATTTTAGTTGACACAGTTTCAAATTTAAATTCTCATTAGAAGATTTTTGAAAGAAAAATGAGAAAATAAAAGTTAAAAAAAAAAGTTCAGTGAGTGAATACCATTTTATACTATTATCTGGCTGGACAAGCATAAATATATTGGTAGTAAAAAAAGTAAGTGATAAAATGGACATGTGGGGTGAATGAGAATGAGGAGTTGATAATGATAAGGTGATTAGGGAAAGAAGGAGGGAACAAGCAGAGCAAACAGGTGTAGCCAAAAGTTATCTTTTACATGAAAGTTGAGAACAGAGAGCCGGCTTCTTTATCCACACTCAAACAAACACACACACACACACTCCCATCATCCATCCAATCTTACATGGATGTGGTGTGTGTGTGTGTACGTGAAGAAGAATGATGCAATCAAAAACGAACATGGTCCTTGAAATGACGTGTGAGAACTGGTTTACTCATTAGCTAAAATCATCACATGTAGCCTTTCACACGATGATGACGACGATGATATGTATGCATTCACAAAAAAACTAGTAGTAAGTAAGTAAGCAATACAAATACACTGGAAAAAAAGAACAACGGCCGACGGTGGTGATGATGTTGACGGACATTATAGGGCTTTATATTATTATTACCTAGGCTGACTTTAAATGTACGCATTACACTTGATTTGAAGTCTTGTTGATTCTCCTTTTCTTACTGTTTATTTTTCATCATTACATTAAGTTAGGTAGGTATATACGTACAATCATAATCATCATCATCGCCACATCACCGCCACCACTACTACTGCAACTACTACTACTACCACCACCTCCTCCTCCTCATCTTCATCACCCTTTTCTGAAGTTTCATGGTTGTCAGGATTCTCAAACTTGTCGATTATGATTGCGCTGATGATGATGTCGGCATTTTGGAATAGCCAAAGTAAAATCATCATCACGGTTTTTTATACAATAGCTTGGCATGGAAAAGGTGTGTTCGTCAGGACAGCAACGCAACGGGTGCAAACATTATAGAACACACAGCAGAGTTACCTATTATTACTTATTTAGTACCTGATGATAACAAACGCAACACTGCATAAATATGTAGTTATTATTATTATTATTTGTCTAGTTTATGGATCATCAACATCAAATAGTAAAAAAAGAAACAGAAAAAAGCTGGACAAACTATACAAATTTTGAAAAAAAATCAAAGAAAAATGTATAGTTTCCCCTTTACTCTACTTTTTTAACTTTATAAAATCTTTGTAATACCTCAATTGACAAAATCAAATTTGTACTGTTGGAGACAGTGGTTTAAAAAAATATCACCACATACAAAGCTACCCACTTTGCTAAGGATAAAAAATGTGTTGAGTATCAATGGTAATTTTGCTGACGAGCTCGTGCTCCATTTCTCATTTATTTTTATTAAGAGTTGAGTGGATCCATGAAAAGCAAAATTGTTTTCTTTTCCTTTTCTCTCTCTTTCCCTCTCCCTCTCTTTTCCATCTCGTCTTCTTTTCCCAAGAAATAATATAGTGTAGGGTCAACAAGAGGTATTTACTGAGCAAACAAAAAGGAAATTTGAGACTTGTAAATGAGTCGTTTAATGCTCCCTAATTTATGATGGCTAGCCAAAGAAAATTGTTCCTAAACGCTACCTTCCTCGTGTGATGTTCAATGCCGGAGCTGGCTGCTGCATTTTTTTTCCAGGGACCCTTTACCAAATTTGTGAACAAATTTTTATACACACACACACACTCACGTAATCCGTATATGTAGAAAAATGATACTTTGAGAATGTCGGGTTTTCGTAATCTTATCTTCTACAATATAACAGTAAGTGGATACAAGCCTGCCTCCTTGCATGTATTTACATATATTCACTCCGTTTTCTACGCATTTTAAAGACAATCTATCCTTCGTCAGCTGCCGCCAGTAATAAACAGAAGTCATGTGCTTTAAAAAAAAGATTTACTGTCGTTATATAAGGCATTTAAGTGATGATGAGTGAACTCATGTTTGTACATGGACGACGATGATGATACAATGAAAAGTAAGTGGTACAAACATGAGCGTATAGTTTAAAAGAAAAGTTTAGTTTATGATTTCAAATATATAAATATATATATAGGTATATCTATTTCGATTGCATGTTTGTACAAAAGTATGTATCATGTATGTATATATGCATATACACGCATGTCGTATTTGCTTTACATTTTTTATTTGCTGTGGGATCATCAAGTATCATCACTAACCGTACAAACAAGGCGCGTTGGCGATGAAAGAAAATGAGCCTTTTTACAATTAGTAGGGATGGCTGCATTAAATCTCTTTTTTTATAAGTAGCACGCAATACACCAGCAGACATGTGGAGTATCAGCACTGGAGTCACTTTGCTTTTTTTTGTGTCTACTTTTTTCTATAAATATGGTAGTGCTGATGATGATGATACATACTCGATAGTAACGCAACACCAATTTTCATCCGAGTTTAACTACGAGTGCAGTGGCAGTGTGAAGGTAGGGAGAAAAAAATGGAAAGATTCACGAATAAATAAAATTTATCGATCTGACGAGACGCCCAGAGTAAGTCACTGCATTATCATTATTATTTGGTTGTATACACGTAATTTCCTTAAACTAAGGAATGGAATTTTTACAAGAAAATACTCCGACTGATGCTGTGCTGCTGCTCTGGAAAGTTTAGTTTTTTTTGTTGTGCATATAAACAGTATGCCAAGTTTGAAGTTAATGAGACATCTCATATACTCATTCTCTTATTATTATTATTATTTCACGACTGAAACAATAAGGTAACGGCAAGCAGAAGATGAGCAAAGATACACAGATATAGCTACTTGTAAATAAAAAAAGAGTTGTGGCTGCTGTTACTAGTTACTACTACTGCTGCACCTTGTGAAACAATTTCTATACACGTAATCCCTTGCATCCTCCTCTATCTCTATTGTACTTTGTTGTTTACCACTTTTAAAAAAGAAAACACTGGGTAAAATTAGGAGATGACACTTATGGAGAGGTAAAATGCCATCCCGCGACAGTTTATGAGCTTCCTCTCCAAGGTTAAGTGCGTTCATTTGTCAAGAGGCATGCCTAAATAAATGTGTGCGTTGCGTGCGTAATGTATACATGCCTGCATAAGTAGTCTTGAAAATGGAGTGAGTGAGGTGGTATGTCCATGTCAGGAAAAGGGAAAGGCAGCACCAGCAGCAGAGCAACGATGTCGATGTGCCAGGTTTTTTTTGTGCTCTGCTTGTCATTGTCAACCAACGCAACCAGCTTTGAAAAAACGGTTACCTCGTCTTCTCTGTCTCTCTCTCCGCTACTTACTTTGCTTTTAACTTGACTTTGTTTATCAAGTTAAAATGTTATATATTGCTTTTGCTACTAGAACAGCTAACCACTAAATATTTCATGCCCGCAGTCAACTACAGGGGGATGAGAAATATTGTCACAACTAAAAACTGAGTATCTCCCTGAAATTTGTGTACAACTTTTTTTCGGTCATGCAAAACGTTAAGGGACCAGATTGCTAAAGTACCACATTTAACGTTGAAATCATTATTAGCAATACGTTTTAGTGCACATTGCCCCATTTTGTGTTTTCCATGGCATATTACATGTCCCCTGCTCAAAAAATGTGGTTGCGGGTATGTAGTAGATGGCAAAATGCAATGATGATGATAATAATACTGTCGTGTTTTTAAGCGACGCGAGGAAGCGAACGACGACGATGAAACTAGTTTGCGTCTTATTTCTATAAATGACATAACACTTTATTAGATAGTGAGCACATTATTTGGAACATGTGTTTCGTGTACACTAATTCCCTCTGGGGCAATATTCTCTGAAAAAGTATAAGCTAAAAGTTGCCATCATCGTCATTACCAGACACGAAATGTGGCAGGCTGCTGTGTGTAGTGAGTGTACATTATTATAGAGAAGAGCTGCTCTCTGGTTTAAAGCCTGAGTTGGATGACTTGTTTTCATCTGGATAAAAGCATCAAAAGCAAATTTCTCAAATGATGACAATTAAAATTGTTGAACCTGTGGGAACTTTGTGAAGAATTTTGTCCATTGACAATCGAAAGGAGATTAGGGAATAGCTAGGTAGACATGTCAATGCAGTTTGTAAGCTGTATAGGTAACACGTTGTGTTTTAGATAAGGTTACCTACTTACCACAGTAGTGCTTAAGCATTGATATTCTTTATGAGCAACTGGCTAGGATCAATTCTCAGTAAAAAAAGAAAATTGTCGTACTAAAAATTGATTTTCTCAACGTTTCGTGAAAGTACATGTACGAAAAATCAATGACTTTAATTGAGTAAAAGTACCGTGTTAAACCCAATGTAAAAGATTGTAAAAAAGATCAAACTTACTTCGACTGGCGAGAAAGATTTCAATTGCGACGTTCTGCAGCAAGTAATGCCTCGAGAAAATAGCCCGAATCTCACTAAAGTACCATTTTCCGTGTAAATGGTCACAAAATTTGAGCACCTGAAATATTTCAAAAAAATTAAAATTTTATAAACACTTGCACCATTTTCATTATTTATCAGCAACTTTTTTTTAGCGTAAAAAGCAAAGCAGCTTTAAATAAACCCCATTTTTAAAAGCAGTTCCAAAACAATAATAAAAACATGGCATATTCACCATCATTATCATCATCATCATTGTTCGTTTTAAATAAAATGACAACAGCCTTTTAACTTTGTATTTTATGACTGTCACTACAAAGTTCATTCAAAACCTTTCTAAAACATGTCAAGCTTTCTCTACTCTTATAATATTATTTTTATTATTATTTTTTTCGCAAAGCCTAACCGAAAATGAGATTCATCCTTACTTACACCACCACCTCTCCATCTCTCTCTCACTTCATCTCTTCCCCCAGGTCTTATTAATGCTTGTCTGTCATACTCTTCTGAGTAATCACAAGACTCAGCATTACAGTAGCAAAAGAGCAAGAAACTAAAAATTATTTGTTATGGTCGAGAAAGCAGACGCGCTGGAGAGCAAGCGGGAAGAAAACGAAGAAGCAGAGAAGAAGGGTCACAATCTGATTATGAATCCATTAGAGTCGGCAACATATCGAGAAGGGATGCAATTCAACACCATCACCATCATCATCATTATAATCTAAACAACGAAAAAAAACAGAAGATGAGAAGTAGTAGAGGTTAGTAGTAGTGGTATATTTAGAATGCACACGAAAGAGAGAGAGAGATAGAGAAAAAAAACTTTTTAATGTGAGATATGCACTTACAAACCAATATCCAAGAATCCTACATGCTTTTATTTTATCAGCGTATAAAAAGAGCGAGGGAACTTTCCCCAATCATTTCATTCATTCATGACGCAGTACATTTTCGTTGCTGCTCTCTTTCAGTGTGTCTGCTGCTGCTTTTGCTTCGTATCGGCGGCGTGGTCGTACGATTTCGTGAGTGTTCCTTTATAACGCGCATTATTATTGTGAGAGCATTGCTAGCAATGTAAATACACAAGTGCGATTGCCAATGTAAGCAGCAGCAGCAGCAGTAGGAGCAGCGCATTCTCTTTTTTAGTGTGTCTCTCTTTCTGGTAGAGTGCCATCACCACTGACTCATGAAAGAGCATCGCACCAGAAAATAGGTTTTGTGAAAACCAAGAGAAAGAGTGCGAGAAGGAGAAGAGAAACAGTTGCAAGGAATGAGCAGTATTGTGCAACGGTGGTAAACTGGAAGAAATTATGTTTCAAGTAAACGGACGAGTATTAAGCAGCATCCTCCCACCACCACAACCAGTAACAACCACCCCAGCAGCAGCCCTCTGCCTGGAGAGTGCTGTCGGTGGTGGTGGTTTTCCTGTTATTTTCTACATAAGCTACTTATGTATATGTTTCTTAAACTTCGATTTTCCCCTACAAAAAATAACATTTATATTTTCGACAATCCTCAACTAAGTATGTACAGATACATTCATTTACCATACTAATTTGATTTCAAATCCTTATTTCCTCCCGTCGACGTCGTCGTCATCGCACACAATCTAAAAAATTTTATTCCGTTTTACTTTCATCCCTTACTTACTTCTTGTCATTATTATTATTATGTATGCAGCTATGAGCAATGATGCACAATATATTTATTACTATGATTATTCTGAAAAAAAGTAACAGAAAAATGATTACGATAATAATATTGCTTAATATATATCCAGTTCCTGCTGATTTGATCTAAAATCAGATTTTTTTTCATAATGCGCTCCTGAAAAGCTTTTACAATCTATATTTTTCCTCATCCTAAAACTTTACTTAAACAAATGAAATTAGCAAGCAAAAAAAGAATTGCAATTTGCGATAGATAATCTTGCACAAAAAAAACAATACAGTATGTACAATATTATCAACAATACAAAATCAAGATGTAAGAAAAGAAAATCCCAACAAACTCAACAAGATTTTTTCTCCCAGAAAATCATCTACCAATAACTCATTTGTCATGATTAAATTGTAAAGAAAATATACGTTTTCAAAGTTGTTTAACCTTCTTCAACAATAACAAAAAAAGAGACTGAGTCGTTTTCCCCTCTACACTTTTTACTACTAAAAACATGAAAAAAATAAATCTGTTGGTAAAAAAAGAAAAGAAAAATAGGAATGAGCAATCAGGATATTTCTCTCAATTTCTCGTGGGAACAGGTGAGTAGACAAGCATGTGTGCGCGGAGCAGCAGAATAATAATAAATAAATAAATGAATAGCAGCACCAAGGAACAACAACAGCAACATCATCATCATGACTGACTGGCTGATTATCTCCCACCCCCTCCTCCTCGTCCATTCATCACTGCTCAAGTGCGCCAAGAAGAAACTAATATTATTATTCGAGGAAACAACACAGAGAATCATGAGGTACATGATACATGACAATCATCATCGTCATACCATACAACACAAGATAAAATATCAACCAACATATGTATGTAGGTATGTATGTATATTCATCTTTTATCTAGGTAAATATTTTCAGCCGATCATTTACTACTACCCTCGTTTCTACTACTAGCCTCTAACGACGATTACACACGAATCTTTCTGCGCGACGAGGACGAGATAAATAGAAAATAGATAGATGGATGGATGGATATTAGATAGTAGTAAAAGTAGCACATGCACACAGGTAGTGCACACGTTATTTGTCTTGCCAAGTAACCAAAATTGATGATGATGAAGATAGTAGCAAAGTATCATATCGTTATATTTTTTTAAAATATATTATTTATGTAAGTATATAAATGTCCCTCTACACGTTCATTTATGTGAGCCTTGTTCTTCTTCTTCTTCGCCTTCTTCGTGCTCAAAACACTGGAAAGTAAGATACAGGGAGTTTATCCTGCCATTATTTTTCAAATGAATAGAAAGAGAGAGAGAGATAGATAGATTGCACATGGGGTTCAATCAAGTTGGTCATGCCAAGCCATAATTCACAATGAAACATTTAATGTCAAACAACAAGGCAAAAAAAATGTTGGGAATCATGACTAAGAGGACAAATGATGATTACAAATCAGGCACCACCATAATATATGTAATATACCATCTCTCATGTATAATATTGTTTTATTGGCTAGTTTTTATGCATAGTAATAATAAGCTTATACTATGTATGCGTGTTTGATTACCGACACACATACATACATACATTGGAGTTGAAACGTGTAAGCAAAGTGTGTTGGTGATATTTTATTTTCATTTTATTATTACGCATAATAAATATATGACAGATATATTACAGCTGTCATCTCATCATCCTTTCATATAAATATAAGTAGTAGTAGTAGTAGTAGTAGTAGCATCAGTAGAAGAAGAGAAAGGTAACGTCGTCTTTGAGATGATATAAAGCGATGGTACACTTATCTTAGAAGAATAGTACCAGCTATTTAAAAAAAGATAAATAATAAATGATGCACGTCGTTCTCTTGATAGAAATTATTACTGTGTGTATTTTTGTAAAGTTTATGAAAAAAAATCTCACATTTTTTTCGTGACTGAACTATACATATTTGCATGGTATATTTTATGAACAGAAATATAATACGGATAATTTTATTCATATGATATTTTTCAACCGTGTTACTACGCGCAAAACACCATTATTACATGTACCTATGTACGTTACAGTTACAGTTAGTAATCATGCTTTTTATTCTTCTGCTCTATCTTATCTTGGGGCAAAAATGTAGAAACAAGTAGCAATGATCTGATGCATTGATGCATAATCTATCAAATGAGATTAGTATTAATACATTAGGAAAGTAATGTGATGTGAAGAATCACTTCCGGTTCACTGAACCCGAGGGTTTCTATCTCTCTCTCTCCCTGTTGTTGTTTGTGTTGCTGCTGCTACTGCAAAAAAAAGACGAAAAAGCGTTGGAGTGCCGTATAAAGAGAAGATGATTTTGATGAAGAGCATGGAGAACAACAACAATAACAGCTACCAAAAAACACATCAACTTCATCTGCGTATTTGTAAGAGCATTTTGGGTTTCCAATCTTTTTTTGTTCGTTTTCGGTAGGGATCTTTGTATGTGTGCTTACTTCAACCAGGGCCTTATATTTACTCCAGCAGAGAGCAGACAGAGTTTTCCCCTGGAGAAATCACTATTTCATCAACTTCCCTATGGAATATATTTCCACTGTTGTTTTTGTGTTGCCGGTACTCAGTTGAAAAGCAAGTACAAGTATATCTATCTGCTACACATACACACACAATCAGTGTTGTTGTCCTCCCTTTTTGACAACTCCCTCACTACTTGAACTTTTACTTGAACAAATTTGAAATTCTCTTTTATATCCATACAAAGAACACATATACAGTGGGTATACTGTTAGTTAGATAAAAAAGGAAAATACATTGATTTCGCATGTGAATAGCAGCTGGAATTACTTTTTTTTACCTTTTTCAGATCTGATAATTTTGTTAACACGAATTTGAAAAAATATATACATATTTTAAAAAAATCATAACATTCATATTTTTTGCCTTTCTAATGCTCTTACATCAGAAGCAATGTGTGTATTGGAAGTATTGAAAGAGTAGCAAATAATGGCTTTTAATGAGCGCAAGTATTCTGATGAAAGCTTACACTCGTATGAATTCTTTCTAGATATTAAAAACTAGTGTCGACCTTTTTTTTTGTTGTGTAAGTCAGTATAAACTTATTTAATACATTTTGTATGTCTGGTTTTCCTCATACTGATAATATTTCACTTTAGTTTTATTACCGATAAAAAAAGGATCGGCAGATTTGGCCAAAATGTTTTGATATTAGCCAGAATCAAAAGAATAATTCAAAAACACATTTAAACGCATTAGCCGTTGACGTTAGCATCAGTACCAAAACTATTAAGCTAAGAAAGCTGCAAAATCTCAAAAGTGGATACAATACAGGTCATTCTGTCGTCTTGCCGCCTAACAATTTTCAGGTTTCGACAGCTTACCATTTCAACGTCAAACAGGAGAAAATATACGTTGATGCTGCAAGAAAGAATAAACTATGCAACGAAGTTAAACTAAGGTACACCGGTTTATTACTATTTTATTGCTGTATCGGTAATTCGCATGTCACCCCAAACATCCTGGACCTTTTTGCTGGTCTTGCATTTTCTTACATTTGTTTATGCCCTTGTGCGTTCATATTTGCTATTATGCTACGAATTTTATCATAGTCATCATCCATAAAGTGAAGGCGGATGAACAGACAAACAGAGTGCTGTGATAACGATACCAACACGACCATCATCGTTTTATTTGCAGTAATCATTTCTACATATGCAGCTTCTTATAGCTTGACGTTTGCATAAAAGCTGAGCTGACAGCACAGTGTTTCTTTACTCACAATTTATTTACCCGTTCATGCTGATGTTAATTTACTACCCATTTGTTGGTCACCAAATGTTGAGTATCAGATTTAAATTTGTGAAGTCAGCTAGAAAAAAAAGAAAGGTCTGATCGTATTTTTATTTATATACTACACGTAGTCGATTTACTGCACCACTTTTTTTCCAACTTCAATATTGATGCGTAGTTGAGTACTGCGTTTTTATCGTTTTTATATATTTCTCTTCTTCTTATTTTTCGTCTTACGAAATCCTGGGGAGCAAGTGACAAGCAAGTTGTCCAAGTCGGCAATGTTTCTGCCGTTGCTACATTAAAATATGAAAAGGTGCGTCTCCACAATCAGCTTTGCATTAAATTCCGTCGGGACTCGTATGTTCAAACAAGCATGCTTACTTTTTGAGAAAATATTATTTTGAGCACTCATCCTCTGGTCCTACAACCACCACCACCACAACCCCATATACAAAAACCACGCAGCATCTTTGACTGTCTCTCAACCGACTTAAGGACTTTCAATTCATCCACCCGGAAAATATCTCGGAGAGCCAGGGAATGTTATCAGAGCTGATCTCATCTTCCTCATCTCTCTTCTTGAGACAGTCAGTTTCGAATTATGTAGGCTTTGCATATCCCATCCCCTGTCCATTATAACTACAATAATAATAAGAATAACATTTCTCTATCCCAAGGCCTCCCTCGCTCGTCTTGTTTAAGAGATGGATCCAGTGAAGCACACAATGCGACGATGAACCAGTAATACCAGCGTATTTACTGCAGCTTATAAGCATGCAGACTGTCACATAAACGTGAAAAAAACGAAGAGCAGAGAAAAGTAATGATAATAACGCACTTACTTACTGCATTAGTCATTATTGCGTACATACACACATACATACATACACACATGAATAATGCAGATATATACAAGGCTTTCAAGGGCTTCTCTTTGCTCCATCCATCCATCCACCACCAATACCATCATCCTTCTCTTTTGCCGTTGTTTTTGTAAACCCTATATAGTTTCCATAAGCATTTTTTTCCTCTCTTCCAGTCAGTTCACCCGTTCACATCAGCTTGACAGGCTGATTTATGTATTGCAGTAAGTATATACAAGCGTACACACACACACATACGTATATACTTTACGATACGTTATGTTTTGAGAGTAACACAGAGACCACCGTCTCTAATAAATCAGCCATAAAACGAGGAGACAAACCATACTTTTACTCAACAAGAGCAACAACAACAGTCAGTTGTACTACTACGCTGCTGTTCTGTCTGTGTGCATCACTACTCTGTTGTATCACCCGACACACCGACAACAACTCCACTCGTGACGGCGTGCTCCTTTTTTAAATGCCGCAAAACTACATGTAAAACGGCTAATTTCGCATTGCTCAACGACAGGAATGAGAGTACAACAATAAAATGGCACATGTACAACCTCTCCTGCTAAAAGCCACAATAAATTTCTTGAAATGACACTAAACATTCCAAACTGTTGAAGAAAAAGGCTCGTAAATGACTCTGTGAGAAATATATATACATACATTTTTCTAGTAAAGTGGTTCTTGTAGTGTGTGTACTCAAAGTAATAATAATAATGAGCAGCTCATTTTGCGCCAAGATAAAAATTGCAAAACTACTCAACAACAATTACGCTCATTTATTATTTCGTAATATAAAAATTACTATAAATGCGAGGAAAGCTCATTGCACTAATCTAAATAGCATTTTTTTCACGGGTAAGTATGACTTGAGTTTAAATGAGAGAAAAAATAAACAAAGTTAGAATAAAAATAAGAAGCTTTGTCAAAAGTAATTGGGAAAAAAGGGAAATAAAAATTGTAGGCGACGGACGACGGGTCCTTGAATAAATGTCGTTGCCTTATAATGTTGAAAAAAAACTACTACTTGTCTGTGTGGAACTGAGCGTAAAAATGTCCAAACTTCTCAGGTGACTCAAAAAATCCCATTTTTCTCCTGGTGATAACATCTCAGGTGAGACCCAACATGTCAAGTGGAGGACTGAAATTCACCTTAGAGACGCACATACCACCACCATATATACTTTTACTCAAGCATAAAATATATATCTATATTTGTTCAAGAAGGTTAGCCATTATTATTATACTTGTACATTTATATTTTTTACTGTACTTTTTCACCATGTCCACGAATGTGTTTGTACATTCAAAAGAAGACGAAATAAACCCCCACAAAATGTGATCAAAGATGTTTAAACTCTAAAAACATGTTCCTTCTAGCATAATCTTTAAATTTTTTTGAGGAATAACTTGAAAAAGAGTATTGAATTACGTTGTTGTAGATGTGCTCAGATAATAATAATAATGGTCCAAGTGCATCAGTCACTCTAATTTTTTTATTATATTTTTAGGTAGACGAGAATAATTTTATATGGAGACAAAAATAAAAAAGGCCAAAGTTTCATTTAAAAAATGAAGAAAATTAATCACAAAAATACTCAAGTATGATATATACTCAAGTATAATAATAACGATAATAATAATACTATGCTATAAAAATTTAAACGAATATCCTGAAAGGTGCATTGATAACAATCAATAAATTTTATCACGCTCACAACTGCGTGTGTCATTGTCATTCCTTATTACTTTATGTGCATATATAAAACGAGGAGCCAAAAGGCATGTACAAAGAAAAAAAGTATGTATATTTATATATTTTTTAAATTATGTTTAATCATATTTCAATTTGAAGAAGAAGAAAATATATTTGAAAAGGAATGCACAAAGATAATACCTTTTCAATGAAATATGCATAACATGATTCGACTTTTAAAGTAGATTCTTCAATAATGCGAAATAGTAAGGGTTTCAAGGCAAGACAAGGAACGCGCACACTGAAAAATGGGCAAAGTGAAAATTTGTGAATTTTAGGAGCTGTACCGTTGTTTTATTTATAAATGCTAATAGGTATATATATATATATACCTACATATAAATGTACGGTATACTCAATGTACAAATGCATATGCACATTGAATATTATAATACATAATAAGGAAGGCAGGGAAGCAAGCATATACATTTTTTATGCTCCTTCTTTGGGTAAATGGATAACCATTTAAACCCACGTAAATGTAGAGCCAAGTTGCAATAAATCTTTGGGTGCATCCCTCCATTCACAACTTCATTAGGCAAGAATGTCCATAAAGCAGAAGTTTTCAAGGAGCACCTGGGTGGTAGCTTATTTCAGGACACAAGAACAGAAAAACACATAAAAAGGGGAGAGCGACAGGTCCTGTCAATTAACTAGCCAAATAGCGTAGTTCGAAACTACCAACCACTCATTTTATTCTTTTTACACAATTATTTCGTCCGACTGTAAAACAACAGTAAATATGCGCATGTATGCATACACACATATGTATTCTTTTACAAAGCTCTCAGCAGCCAACAACACTCTCTCATATAAGCATCAAGTTTGCTCTTTATTACTTTATTATTGCTTACTCAAATGCAGAGAAAATGCCACGATTTTGATGTGTTTTTTTGGCAACAGGCATAAATAAAAATATCATCGTTATTGCTTCTATTTACCCTGACCAAAGTACTAGCATATACTTATATCATCATCAGCAACAGCAAAATCGCTAATTTTTTGCCTCCTCATCATTTTCGCCAAATGAAATCACAAATTATCCCTTGTCAGCAGCAGGAAAAAAAGGATTACATATTTACCAAAAAAATCTCAACATATTTTAAATGACCATTTTTAAATGCTACTAAAAGTACTGTTTGCTCAAGTGCCCAGCAAAATTAATTTCAAGTTATTTACCTACACAACAACAAAAACCATCGAGTCCGTTACCAACAACAATCGTTTATCCTCCATATAAACATCATCACATGGTTAGTTATGATAAAAATAAGAGAAAAATAAAGTGCGCAATGAATTTAGAATGAATCTCTACTTCTATTCTTTTATACTTCTTCACATCACATCCTAGTTGGTGGTAAACATAATGCTGCTGTAATATAAGCTACTGTTGTTGCCGGCATTATTGTTACTTCTCTGATAAAAAATAATATAATATATTACTATTATTATGTCCAGTATTTCAAATTCAAAGATTCAGTAGCTGAGCAGGAAGGGAGTCTTTCACAATTACTTGAGTGCATTTATCTAAAATACTCGGTCATGAGGCCACCCTCCTCCTATTGTTAGCATAATAACAAGGGGTCTTTCAAAGTTCAAATTCATCTTTTTCACATAAACACACTAACAGCAACAATAACAATGTAATCTAGCTACTATCCCTATTATTTTTTTTCTTTTGCTTCTTCGTTTTTTAACATGTTCCACTAAAAACCCTACTCTTTTTTGTGTTCGCTTTCAAAAGAAATGAGTTTTATCCCGGTGTTATCAAGTAATAATATAAACTGTGAGCAACAGCAGCAGCAGTAGCAACAAGAAGAATAAGTTGGCTCGCTGTCTGACCGTCTGCTTGCTTGCCATGCCACCACCGCTATGCTACTAGTAGCTTTTGTAAATTTAATACTGGTTAAAATGTACATGAGCCCAGGTAAGAAATAGATTGTCCATTTAAAATAAAATAAAATATAGCAAAACAGGACAGGGCCGCGAACCACGTGATAATAAGAGAAAAAAGTGTAATGTGAAGATGATAATGATGAAGAAGAAGGCCAACAATAAAACTCTGTACGTACTCACTGAACCAACTAAAAGTTGATGTAAAAAATATGTAAGTGCATCATTATAAAATGAATAATGTAGGGATCCTTTTTCAGAGAGAAATGAATGACACGTTATCATCACTACGATTGACGACGACGACGACGACGACCACGGAACAGATGCAAAAGTGAGATATCAATGATTGTATTCAAAAAGTAGGATACATTATTATCGTCATCATTGTTATAATCGTCATTATTATAACTAGAACAGTGCACTGAATAGGTTCATATTACAATGATCACACCTCCTCGGTTTCTTTTCCAATTCGTATCAGAGCTTGGAATCCTAGTATGCATGTATAATATTTATTATTGCAATCTGCGTTTCCTCCGGCGGCACGACACAATACCCAGCTCATTTAGTAGCTTTTACCAGTATAAAACGTGCAGACCCTTCAGTTACAATTTTTACACGATATTGTTAAGAACCACGGAGCAAGCTCTTTACTTGTATTATTCGCTCAGTCTGTCCTTTACTCCGTCCGTATCCCCGATAACTTGACAACGGCTTTGAATTCTAATATTCAAATTCATGTTATATATCAGTCAAAAGGTTTGTGATCATTGATTATTATGATGATAGCAATTTAAAATTACAAGCTGCTGTTTTAGGGGATGCAACATTCGCACTTGTGATTATGACGGCCATTTTTTGTTTGCCGCAATCCTTGCTTACAGCGTTCATGGTTTATTACAATTTCCTTTCATTATGAAATTCATGACGTTCCATCGTGCAAAAGCCAACTAATCATTAAGTAGCCTCCATTTGAAATTACAGTCTCTGCACATATCTCTTCCAACATCTCTCTCTCTCTACCTTTGTATAATTTCTCTGAAGATGACCACAAATTTTTTTCATAATAAATGTTTCCTTTATCATCAGCTAATAGACGTCTACCTTAAATGAAAAAAAATGATTTGCTACCACTAATAGATTGCTTTTACTCTTTTATAAAAAGAAGAAAAAAAATGAATTACAGGAGTCTGCAATGAAAAAAGTTTTTTTTATTATTATTAATATCTCGACTGGCCTGCTGATGACTAGACTCTTTTGCGCAGAGAACGAACCAAAACCACAACAAGAGAATCCCACAAAAGGTGAAAAGATCAAGTTAAAGAGTTAGCATTAATTGGATATTATCGACGCCAGTTGAAAACCTCTCTCTCACCGATTCGCCTCGAAACCACTACTACTACTTGCATAATATATATTAATAGCATTTATATTTATAATAACGTCATGATGAACAACAGACTGAGAAGCACAACAACTCATCATAATAATTCCGTCACTGACTATGAGAGAATAAATATGAGAGAGAGAGAGAAACAAACATTGGGGAAAACTTGGGCGAGAATGTTAAATAATGGGCAGTGTGCATCATAAATCCTTTTCGTAAGTTTTTTTTTCTCTCTTTTTTTCTTTTCCACTACAACTCTTTTCTCTCTCTCTCTCTCTGTGGGCCTTTCACAAATTTCATATCCTCCTGCTGGCGATGTTTGCTGGCTCATATTTTTATTTTTTTTGGTTGAGGTTTTTTGAATGAATTGCTATTATAGTAGATGTGGTGTACAGAACATGCTAGATTTTATATAAAAGTAGGTAAGTACCATTTTAGTCGATAAAATTTCGGCAAGCTACTTACGAAGACTCCCCTTGAGTTATCAAAAAGTAAAAAAGAGTCTTGTCTTCTTTACAATGCTTAATGTAAAGAAAGAAAAAAAGAGAGTACAATGGTGATTGTTATTGTGTGTGTGTGAGTAAAATAGTTATAGTGGAAATGAATAAAAAAAAAGAAAAGAAAAGAAAAAGAGTCAGAGAGAAGAAGGAGGCTTGCACTTTGTATGGAAATCGTGAGGTGAGCCCTCTTCTCAAAGGTTGCCGATCACTCGTAATAAGGTGAGCGGCTGGAGCTAATGAAAAGAGTGAACTCCCATGATGCTTTCAAGATATCCTCACTCACTACTTTTTATCCGAGAGAGAGAGAGAGAAGAAGAAGAATAAGGAGATTTTTTTATTGTAACAAATTCAAAGACTACTACATACAATGAATGATCACGATCATGAGGAAAAAAAGAATATATAATAAATGTGTGGTGTGCATAAAAGTGAAATGATATATTTTGTTGTTATATTGCAAGGCATGCTCAGACCGAAAACAACAAGTTCATGGAGCTTCCATATTGCTTCACTGATTTTGTTTCTATTTCTTGTTTAAAAAAATGCAATACAAGGAGAGAATGTGTGCTCAGCTAACAACAATACTTTATGATATGCTTGCGTGTTTGTACGGTAAAAAAATAGTAAATCACTGCCGGACTGATGATCCGCCATTAAAATTAAAATTTGGAAATGAGATGGCGCCGTTACATTTTTTTTTGTTTTACCCTTTGGAAAAAAACAAACAAGTTTTAGGGAAATTCTTTTCAATGTGTGCATGAAATGTTTTGAGTTGTACATTTCAACAGATATCTTTTTTTTCAAAAGGAATTTCATATTTTTCATTTATTTTTCAAGTTTGAATAGTCGCACGGCGAAACATTACCGTGATGTATTAAATGGTTCAAAGAGCAGAACAAAAGCTGAGAAAGTGTTTCCATTCATTTAAGATAAGAGAGAGAGAAAGAGCTTTTTTTCAAACTAAATGGAAATTCGATCTTTGGTATAAAAAAGCTTTCTATTCATAATCGAGATTATTACTGTGCTGTACAGTTGTTCACTTCAAGTAGTGAACCACATTATTGTTATATCTGCTCCATTTGCAGGATGCAGTTATTGAATTGTTATTGCTGAATAGAATTAGAAAGAGCCTGTATTGGTAATCCGGGCGAGGGCTACTTTTAGACAACAGGCTGTATATGAACGATAATGGATATACTCACTCACTCACTTCGCTACCGACTTTCAAAAACTACATAAAATCGAGATAATAAAAATGATACATTATGATAGATATATATATAGTAGTAGGCTATATCAGCTAAAAGCTTTACCTGAAAAATTCATTCATTCAATTTCTGATTTTTCCAAGCATCACTTATTGTTCGTCTGTAAAAATGAAAATATGTGTGTGGTGTGGGCAATTGTTATATTTGTTCCTAATAAAAAACCAAGTTACCAAGTTGAAAATATTCAATTCAATACTCTCCATCTACATTTATCTTCGTCATCATCATCCTCATACATTCTCAGTTTCATTTGTATTTATTAGTAAACATCTGTATCGATTACCACAGATAGACAAAGATCATCCTTAAATGAAACGGTGTAATTTTAACAAAATGAATAGAGAGAGAAGGTATATTACGCATTATTTGTTTTCTGTTGTGCTGAGAGACAAGAACTGTTTGTCAGTGGATATAGAAAATTGATGCACGAAACGTAAAAGACCAACAAGGATACATACATACATACATACATCGATTATCCAGATGCTTGGTTCCCACGTGTGGGTGGGTGCTGGAGTGTATTTTAGATTTAAAAAATAATCAATAAAATTTAGAATGTAAAATTCAGATGCTGTCTCTTGACTAAAATAAAATAAATCGTATTTTGGCAAAAATATGCATTTTCCATTATGACTATTGCAGATTATTATTATGGAAGACTTTAGCAATTTAATTGGCTAAAAATATAAGAGCAATATTTAAACTTCAATTTCTTTCCAACCCCAAGTCAACAATCCAAAAGAAAAAAAAACTTGTTCGTCTCCAGCAAAAGAAGAAGAGTCTTGGCTGGCAACTACAAAGATCAGGGGAATATAGCAGCAGGTCATGAAAAATGGGAAAAATGATGCTGTAAATGGAAAGATGGAAGTAAGAGTGAGGGAGAAAAGAGAGGAATCATGTAGAAACCGTGTCTACATAAACAGCATGGAAAGCATTTTGTTCAGCAACGCTGTTGGAATACTCCTGTTAAAACTAACTTCATCGTCAGTTCTTCGGTGCTGTCTAACCCGCCAGTTTGGTATATACGCTTTGCTCAACAAACTAAGAATGTTATTATTATTATTATTATTGTAACTCGAGAGAATCCTCGTACAAATAAGATAATGCATTAGCGGCGGCAGTCGTTGTGCAGCAGCAGTTGTGCTTCTTCTTCACGTAACTAACCAAGACGGAGTGCAAGAAGGGAAAGAGTCTCTTGGGAAAGTTACTGCCAAGCCATTATTCAACGGAACATACCAAATTCCAGTACTAAGCCATCCCCATATAAACAAACCAAAAAACCATTTTCTCTGACAATCGGGGAGAAAATGGGTACACAACGAGAAATATAACCGGGTAGAATTATATGCCTTACACGAAGGGAAAAAAATATTCTCGGAGGAAGAAGGAGTAAAATATATAAAACATTAAGATGATGCCATTACATATTTCACTGCCAAAAACTACACTTTGCTAGGACATTCGATATTCAATGCTAAAAGTAGTATCCTTTCAGCCCTCAAATAGTAAGTAGGCTTTACAGGAAAAAAATACAAAATGTGGAAGCAAAATGACTGGAAATATATTTTCATATAACAGCCAAACAAAATACTGAAAAACACGGGAAAATAAACTTGTTTCGTAAAGGGATCTCAACTTTTCCAAAAAAAGTTTCCTCACTGAGAGGGTTTTTCATTTTTAAAAAACCTTGCTCAGAAGCAGCAAGTCTTTTTCAAAAAAAATTCATGTGAGCTAGTCACTTGAAATCCTTTGCACCTTCGTTTTCTACTAATGACCATATAAACTTTTTATCTTTCC
>JAHZMT010003364.1:0-13905 GCA_027743785.1 Sinhomidia bicolor
ATTTTGATATTGATTTATTTCCAACGCAGATGCCTATATGGATTCATTGGACTTTTTATCACTTTGTTATCATGTGGTTATAATATTAGCACTGGCATGGGATGAACAGAGTTAATCGTATTGCCAGCTTGCTTATTTTCTTGATTCTCATACAATAATAGTTTAAAGCATAAAAATCTAATGTGAAATTTATACGCAATATTCGCTTTCTAATCCACAGAAACCTGAAACTGGAAATGCAAAATAAGTCTGTGGATATAGGATATTATGGATTGTATGACGTGTAATGTGATGTGAAAAACTAGTCAAGACAAGTTGTCTTATTGTAATATTCAGTTTCCATTCCCTGCAGTTAAAACACCAAAAGGGTGAAAGCCTGTGCTTCTATTTACTAATATAGATTTTACATGACATTCCTGCGTGACTTATTTACACAGAGAATTTTATATTCAGCTAGAATTTCTGCTTATTGAACTGCTCATATGATGATGCTCTTGAGTTGGAGAATGATCTCACCTATCTGCATTGTTCATTCTGACAGATGGCATATTTAACGTAGAACAATAGATGACAATGATATGACCGCAGAGGTCAAGTCAAAATGAACATTAATCACACTAGTTTGCAGCACAGTTTCAAAACTGAATGCATATTATAAAGTACATACCTCATAATGATGCTATACTTATCTGGGAAAGGGAAATATTTGTATAAATATGCATTTTGATTTTCTTTTGGTATCAAATTAGATTTGATGCATATTTTTAACATTTTTAACTATGTTTGCTACAAGCGTATACGTCTATGTGAAAGTTCTGCATCCTCGAATTGTAACAACAGGCTATCTACACACTTCTATAAAGCATTATTCCTTGTCGATGACACCAGGATTTTTCCTTTTCATAGCATTGCCTGGCTTCCAACCTTTCAATTTTCCATCTGCAATTTGTTTTCTTTTCGAATGATCAATTTGCATTCAACATTCCTAATGGTTTTGTAAAAGTACCTGTTTGCAAATATTAGCGGCTAAAACAAAATTCTGAGTAACATTTACATAGCAAAAAAACAAGTCAAATTTGATCGGTTTCCAAATGAGTAATGAAAACATTGCCAAATAAATTGGAATAATTTGACAGAATTTGTAATTTGTATGTCGTATAGAGAAACATTATTTCACTGATGGCTACAATAGTGATTTCTATTGGTGTCCCGGTGGGGGTTCTACTTTTATTCATAAAGGTGTTTGACGTTTGGATATAAGATAGATGGACACCACTCCTTCCTAAGACAATGTGTGATATATTTTTTTGGCCCATCTATTTTAAAAACTTCTTTGCAGGCAGTCAAAGGGTAATCACAAGTACGAGTTGTACAAGTTATAAATACATAATTAAGCCGGCAACGGTAGCATACAGAAATACAAACACAAAAGCTGAACAGTCACAAAATACGAAACATTTTAACATTATATTAAATGGATTTGATGCGGTGATGTTAAAATTGTGTAGCATTCCGCAAGTCTCTAGAGTCTAGAACGTCAGCTACTCTATATAACAATATAAGACGGTACAAAACCAGGAAAGAAAATCACCAGTAAATGGACTGAAATGAAATTATCAAGGAGTGCTTTACCTAGGTCGCAACTTTTATTACAATTTTACAGTTTATTTACTCTATAATTATAACATGTTGCCACTATTATTAAAATAAACAACTGGAATTGATGGTTTTGAAACATTTTTAGACTGTTCAATAAACTACATAATGTTTACAAAGTCGGGGTGAAGTTTACGTAGGCAAATGAATACCATGCCACGCTAAAGATGAAGGTTAGAAAGCCAAAATATAAAGGTGGAATTCAGTCTCTTTTTTCTTGTTAGTATGTATATAGTATACTACATGGAATGGCATAAGCGATATGAGATATCTCATATCTCATTGAGAATCCTTTAAATTTTGTGACATAAATGATTAAAAGAATCACTACATATTTTAAACGTTGTCTTTTATTTCAGCGGTATTATCTGCTTAAAACGAGTGATAAATTGAGCCTTATGTGGAAGTCAAAGGATAATCAAAGATATACTCTCATTAGTCATTAGATCTAAATTTTGAAAGGAGTAACTCCAACAACGTAGAGTAAGAAAACTTAAAGAAAATTCCAAGTACTACTACTGTACGCTTGTTCGATATTTCTATAAATTTTTATAACACGTTTACACGGCAGAGCGACACGGGTAACAATAATACGGTTATGGACATTGACTGGCAGCATTATTTCATACATCATAGTAGTTACATATACTGACATGATTCCATCATTATGATATACATACCTCATTTTATAAAATTTGTAATATGTTGTAAACTTTTGTCATTTAAAAAGCAAAACACCTGGGTTTACAACTACTAGTCTCTTTATGCGTTTTTTATTTATCAATGAATCTTTAAATTAAAATACTTATTAGTAAAAATACTTGTTAGTAGTGAGTATATAAAGTACAGTACAAAGCGAAAAATTGTCTAATGCATTTATTTGGAATATTTGCTTTTCTATAAAATGATGGCATCAAGATTGACAAAATATAGGAAATGCATGAAGGAAAAATAAATCTTCTCTACACAAGTAATAAGTCAATAGGTAAAAAAATTCTGTGTAGGCAGGGGCAGGATACTATTTATATAAATTGCACATGCATGTGGACTGTTGAACAGAGAAATCTGTTGTAAACTGCAGTCTTCTACTGGCAGGTTTCTAGTGAAATATAATCTTTGTGGTTTCGGCTTACAACAGTAGTATGTAATCCAGAATTATTTTTAATTAAAAATATTATAGGACTATAAAGTATACATTTATAAAAGGTTTATTGATGGGATAATAAAATACAAACAATTTGTTTTACAAGTAATCTCATTAAGGTAAGCTTTGTTCAAGTTAATCAACTTGTCACAATAAATTACAACTCTGCCAAACAAACTCAGGAAGCAAAATGTCATGATTCTTAGGCATTCCACAGCGTTTCCGAAAAGAGTCTAGTCAACTTTTCACTACGAAGCCAATTTTCTCGCATCTTTGAATTCGCCATATCTGTCAAGTATTTCAGGTACTGAAACAATCAATAAAAAGTCAGGTATGAGTACGGAATTTACAAAATCATTATTTATAGGTTAATTGGCAATAAATAATAATTGAAAAAGAATATTTTTAAATGGTCATAATAGCAGCTTAACATTCAAAACATTAGACATTTATCTTCCCAATTTATTTACTCTCTAAGTTACCTCTGTTCTAATATTTGGCGCATCAGAGTCTGCTGCCGGAAGTGGTAACGGTACTTCCAAACCCATGGCACTTCGAATTGCTACCGTAATCCTGTTTTCTTTCCCAATCACCATTCCAGAATTTCGGAAACCCGACTCAGTAGAAATATGAATCTAAAAATACAATTTACCATACACCGTCAATTTGCGTTTGACTATTTTGAGGCATTAGGCAAGGCAAATAAAACCTAGTATATGTTTTCCACATCTCTAGAAATTTGTAGCATGTGTGGGTGGATTTCTTACCAACTTTTTAGCCTGTGACAGAGTTCTGCATTGCACGTGCAGTATACATGGTTCCATTTTAAAATAAACATCGCGTTCTCCAGTGGGGGCATTTGTAGCTTCTTGACAAGCGGGCAATGCTGCCGTTGTCAAGTACGCGTTGACAAGTTCTTCCGGTTCTACCTCATCATGAGAGACAAGAAGCCATTTACATCCTTTCTTCTGCTTTGGTATAGATGCTGACGACAAAACGGGAGTCTCTCCATCTGAAAGCTTCTGAAAAGTTAATAAAATAAATTTTTACATCAGCAAAAAAGTTTGAAAAGGAGTTTATATATGTACCATAAATTATCTATACTTCATTTTGCCCCAAAACAACGAGAGCTTATACACAGAATAAACTTTTCCTATAGCCACCTATCCACTTCTCATTTTTCGTTAAAACATTCATTTCCCGGAAACACGGAGTCTCTTTTATCGGACGATGTCGTTTAGCCTTTTTTTGTAATCATAAATAAAATCAACTCATTCCATTCAATACAAGTGTACAAGAAAAGTACAAACGAAATTGCGTAGGCATGTATGGCAAACTGTAGAGCATGATAAAAAATAAATTATTATGTCCATCTTATTTGCAATCGATCATAAAAATGAATGAATGAACCGAACCAAAATGTATATGAATACGCAAGTCCATGACACAACCACCTTTTAAATCATTTAGACCAATAACTTATGTATTACGGAAGTAAGTATATTAGTAAGGAATGTTATGTACATATGTTTATCCAAAAAGGTGTTTGCTAGTATATGAATGAAAATAATTATTTACTAAAGATTGAACCAGTTGATTATACTATGTATATATATATATATTATGTATCTAAAAGATTACTACATGTTGTAACCGTACAGCAGCAGTAGTCGTTGTATAAAATAAAAGTTCTGCAGCGGCTTCCTTTGTATTTATTCCTCTCAGTTCTACAAATTTTGCATGCAATTTAATGAGTCAGCTCATCCTATCAACACGAACACTATAATAATAAAAAATAACCAAACAGAATGGAAAACACTGTAAAGAACACTCCGATATCTATTTATTGTTGAATGTGGAAAAAAAAATGGAAAATAAGTGTGACTGACAACTGAACCGACAAACAAGATGATGAGTGTACCTAACTTCTCTCGAGAGTATAAAATGCAACATCAACTTTTTGACTGACTGACTATACATATACGCCACGGTCATGCGTCAAGTATAGCGTCGTGTCTTTTAAATTTAAAATTTGTTTACTCTTCTAATTTTTTGCCGTATCCTTTCATGGGAACAAATATTAAAAACAAGGAAAAGTCATACACATAGTCATCGGAAGAGTCAGCGCAGACTGCCTTGTAAGGTGAATAATCAAGATTCAAGATGATATTTTTTGTTGGTTTGATTATAACTCATCAAAGGATTACGCACCACATGTCACATCGCATCCTCCTGCGCAAAACGAATCAAGTTGAAATTCTCAGGAATTTTTATAAGATCACATCATCATCATCAGTATCAGCATTGCACAACCATTATAATAATATTCTTTTCATGTCTCCTAGTACTGACATTTTATCACATTCATTCTCATTTACTTACTCTTGTCATTTACATATAAAAATGAGCACGCTATTAGCTGGATTGAATGAAACAAGATCTATCACACATATTCTGACTGATTCTTGTGAGTTTGTCGGTTTTTTCATATTGCTTTTACGGTATACAGAGGTTTTAAAAATGATGTTTTATATTATCATGCGGATGTAAAATATAAATAGATAACAACAATGATGCTTATGACACATTCTCCATCTTGTGCATACCTACACTCACAGTCACAGCTCACCACCACTAAACTCATCTTTGAAAAATATAGATGCGTGATGCATCATCATCATCATAGTAGGTTGTTGCTGATTCCTCTTAAAAGGAACGTTTTCGGCTTACAGCGAGCATGCATCATATAACAGGGAGTTATTATATACACAAGAGGGCCATCGTCATTTTTTGAGATTATACAATTTGAAGTGAGTTTTGTCTAAAAGTCTACACAGAACACAGAAGAGTCAACAACATCAACAGAACATTGAAACGACAAATTTAACATTACTCAAATTACTTTACTCCAACTGAAAGTTTCCCATTAATGTATTTTTTACACATTTATTATTCTGAGTTCATGCACATTACATGACGTATCCTTATAAATCAGCTCGTTTTGTCTATAGCGATTATTACATTAGCTATTTACAGTGTTTGCTGTTGTTACTGCTGCTGCTGCACTGACCATATATGACTAGAACTCATCTCAAGTCTCATGAACAGTGCAATAATAGCTGACCGTGTTGGTTCGTAACTGGCAACATGTGAAAAGCTGAACAATATAAATAAATGACTAAAGCGTACAAGTTACAAAGCAGTAGTAGTTGAACTTATTTTTGTGAAATGATGAGTCGCAATTTATGCTTTTATGCATGCAATGTACTTGATAATGTAATAATAGTAATAAAAATTGTTCATTCAATTTCGTTCACACACACACACACATTCTCTCTCATCGACTATCCACTCGATTCTCGCTAACAACAGATACATTGAATGAAACACAGAGGCATTTCATATTTTTGGTTGGCTCACTTGCTTGTTGAAACATTTTTACATTACATTGCTTGCATTTTATGAATACGCGGAGAACACACCATAATAATATTATGATAAAGTATGTACGTATAAACTATTCTTGCAATAATAGAGTTGATGATGATGGGCAAGGACAAACTGGCATTATCCATATTTAGGTATATGGAAATTACATTACATGTTACAATGCATTTAATAATTCCTGCATTGCATTGATTGAAATTTCTGCTAAGCTGATGTATATATGCAAACGTACTACTCCGTGTCCGCACTGACTCCTTCACCAACAACAAGTTTATAAATTTTTTTTATCATAAGGAAAAGAAGATTTCTGATTGCTGAGCTGTTGTTGTTGCGGTTATGTGTTCCCCTTGTGCTTTTGTGGTAATGGTGGTAGTGGTAGTGGTGGGTTAGGAATAAAATAATGATTACCAACCAAGATGAATACATGCACACGTACAATGGAAAATTGAACGAGATACACACACATCTTTATAATAATTCTTCCTCCCCATCGTCATCATCGTCATCATATAATATCATCCTGCCTGCCTAAAAGAATATTATGATGATATATCCTTTATTGTTAAACCACTTCTTAATATTTACTGCATGCTGTTGCCTGCTGCCTTTTCTGTCTGTGTGTCTGCCTGCCTGCTGTAAAAAAGAGAAGAGTGCAACAGGCTTATTTTTGGTGGTAGGTACACACATGATGATGATGTACTTGATCATCTTATTCTTGTACTCGTCTTGTTCTTCTGAAATTCTTGATCTATGATGTACATAATAATATAGCAGAAAAAAATCAGAGTAGAGTAAATGGTAGTGAAACCCACGAACCTTCAAAAAATATCTTTTACTCTGGTTTATAATATCCTTGTTATCGTATCATATCATACCATCATCATCCTCCTATTTTCTGTACGTCTGGTCTCTCTGCTGGTAAAAGGAATAAGAAAAAGCTAACTTGGCAGAAATTTTTTTGAATGAACTATTATCGTACAGCTCTACTATTTACTCTACTCAAAGGAATCAGAGAGGAAGAAGACGAGAAGAAAATATGTGCAATACCTAAACAAGTTGTTCTAACATTACTACTATTATCATCACCATCATCTTTTTCCTGTCCGTTACCGTCGTTTGTTAATACATTTTTATGGTAATTGACTGGAAGTCAATGGAATGAGTTGTTGGAGCAAGTTAACATTAAATTATACTACAAAACAAACAGCTAAAAAGCTGAACACTACTTACTACACTTTTCTACTACTGCTCTGTTATCACTACTGATTAACGGTAATCAATGAGTTGGTATTATTGTGCAATATTTGCTCAGCTAATTAGCAGCCAAAATGAGGAGAACATCAACGTTCAGTAGAATGAGTAATGTGAAATTTAAAGGTACTTTTTTGGAAAAGAAGTAGTAGCAAGTTGTTGGAGGAAAAATTGAAATACATAGCAGAAAAAGTAGATTTGTTGTTGTGTTTGCCGTGCGTGCCTTTTGTTTCAGTTTTAGTCTAAATAGTATATCTAGGTAGGTTGAAGAAATAAAACGACTACATTTTGCATTGCAATAACAGCAAATCAATTTCGTTTACTTCGTTCATGTTAGCAACTACTGCAATTCAGGCAGGACACGACTTGGAATAGTTGGATTGGAGAAAGCAGACAAAATGTGCGAGTTGCATTTCATTATTGAACAACAACAACGTGTTACTTGTTGCTGATGATGTTCCATTCAGCAACGAAAGCACCACCTCCACCAAGTCAAGTCCAACCCAACCATACATGTTTCCACCTTTACCACCATTGAAGAAAGAAAGTATAATTTTTTGCTGTCACCCACCAACACCGCTCTCTTCTACTGACACAGTAAGTGTTCCACCGCTACAACAACAACAACCGGAACAAGTATACGCATATATACTATTAGTTGCAGTAGTATTTTTATTATAGTTGGAATAAATTAGGCTTTTCTCATAGAAAACTTGGTAGGAAAAATATTATTTTCGACAAAAAAATAGTAAAATCTTCTGTACTCTGGATTACAATGTTTGTGTTGTTGCATGTCGTATTGTATGACCTTTCTCCGTGTATGCTCGTGCTCTCTCTTATTCTTTTTGTTCGTCGCCTTGTTCCATGATGAACGACACTTTGCTGCTGCTACTACTACTACTACTACGACTACTACTACTACTTGAGAAACGTGAAGCGGATCGATCCGATGATGCGATTCACCGAGAAAGTTTTTTTTACAGAAAATATAGAATAGTATAAAAGCTGCTGCTGTTTCTGGCATGTGCACACGACTGAAGCACAGCAAAATAGCTGAGATGAATATTGAAGAAAGAAGCACGTTCTTCCATTTTGTACCAGTTTAAGGAATGGCATTGAAAATAATAGAAATATAGAAAGGGCTAAAAAACAGTTATGAATATATAATTTTTATACATGTATGCATGCACAACCTCTGTCCACATAGAAAACTCCGTTTTACAATATTTATTTTTGTGGAAGAAGGAACATAAAAATGTGAAAGAGGAGAAGAAAGGGAAAAAAGAGATTGTAAAGCAAAGACATGTAGGCAGACAAAAAACTGATTCTGGGAAATGAATTGGACGAGTAGAGAGTTTTTGCTAGCGGGTTTGTAACTGTTACTTAGTCTATTAGATGGGAAAGAAAGAGACGTATAAATTTTTGAGAGTTAAACCAGTACTACTAAATTGTAGAATGTATGCAGTAGAGAATAGTAGAAGAGATAGTTGCGTTGTTAGTGAGTCAACATTATGATTTTGAGAAAGGCGAAAAGTGTGCTCCAAAAAAGGTAGTCTTTTGTAGAATTAAAAATAGTAAATTAGATAGATGTAAACGACGTCTGTCTGTTGTAATTATGTAGCACTACAGCCACAAGATTCGCCCGAGTCAATGATGACAGATGTTTCAGGAGCACGAGTGTTTGTTTACGTGAATTTACGTGTTTTGAAACATTTTTTCCTTCGTCAAGATTCCCGTATTAATACTGCTATTCATTCTATTATCGAGTGAGTATTGCTGAAGGTCAGGTTTATTTTTTTAGATGTCGGATTTGTAAATCTGTTGGGCTGTGTGTGTTTAGTGCATTAATGCCTACTACATGTCAACTGACATAACGGCAATGTTTCACTAAATATAGTGCACTGACTTACCCAAGTGTATAGTATAATTCTGCCAGAACATGAGCTGGTTGTAAAAAATGAATCCTTTTCTCTGTTAATCAGATTGACCAAGTTCCAAATTTTTTGATCCACAGATCCTTTTCGACTCTTGTCGGATGGTGCAGAAATAGCCAAAGTGGAGGAGGTGGAATCAACGGAAGAAACTGTGCAAGTGGAAACAAATACATAAAGACAAATCAAGACCAACACTATATACCGTCGCATCAGAGATAACTGACAAGCGTCGTCATCCTTATCGTCGTGATGTGATGATAGTAATATTAAAAGTACGATGATATTGGTGGCAAAAAAACGATTTGCAAAGTTTCAAGTGATTTCAGTCGTTCAGTGTTCACTATTGGGATAACATTTTTGTTTAAACTTAAGTAATTGAAGGAGACGGCAGTTCTTTGGAGCAGTGAATTTCATACCTGTCTTCTGGAGTGCTAATGGTGTTCTGACAATAAATTAATAAAAAAAACATGTACCTGCTTCTGAAGACTGTGGTTCGTTTGAACTCTTCAGAACGTCAGCAACGGTGTCACAAAAGTTTTCTGTAGTCGCCACTGATGATAATACTTTATCATCGCTTCCAGTTCCATCATCATCTTCGTTATCATCCATTGTTGTGGTAAGTAGTGCTTGTCGTTTTTGATTTTCGTAGAATCGTACGTTAACAAGTTCTGTGTTTGTGATGGATCCCCCACGTTGCTTTTGTTTTTTCTCAGCCATAGTTCGGTGTTTAAGTAGAATTTAAAAAATGTCATCAACAACGTACTAAACAAATTATTGTTCAAAGAGAATTAAGATGATTCCATAAATTTAAACAGTCAAGTAATGTTTATATCCTTGTTGGAAATATTTGTAAAAATTGCTGTTTCATGCCATCAACATAATTTACCTAGGTTAGTTTGTTGTGTTTTTGTTAAAAAAAAGTGTCTTCGAACGTCAAATACACGTATTCATAGTCAATGGCTGAGTCAACGGATTCCAAATATTTTTGAGTCATAAAATTGAAAAAATAGTTAATATAAAATATATGACATACCTAAATAGTTTGACTTTTCTCAAAAAGCCAATAATTATATTTTAATGGGATGGTGAGTCATCACATTGCATCACTTTCAAATAATTAGGAAAATCAGGAGTCTGATTTTAGTTTTGAAAAACTCACTTGAAAAAATGTTGTTATGATGTTTGTTTGTACATACACCTGAACGAATTATTTCACTTCCCATTATACCCGTTCATACATGTGCTTTGAGTGAGGTTTTGACTGTAGTACTCCGTCTGTACTCCGTATTTCTACTGCTGGTCGTGGTGGTGGTGTGTTTTTTATGAGTTGAGTTTG
The DNA here is from genome assembly GCA_027743785.1 of Sinhomidia bicolor. NCBI lineage: Eukaryota > Metazoa > Arthropoda > Collembola > Entomobryomorpha > Entomobryidae > Sinhomidia > Sinhomidia bicolor. Next base: position 10,769 of record JAHZMT010003364.1, read on the forward strand.
TTGAGTACTACTTACTACCAACCAGCAGCAGTAGCGACAGAAAGGTCCTGAATTTGTTATTCAAGTTTACTGTGCCAGACATAGAGGTAGCATGCAGCGTGCTATGCATGGAACGTGCGATTTTCCAGCAACAAGTTTGTCTCTCGTCTTTGCTTTCCCCGTTTTCTTTTCTCTCTCTTCTCTCTCGGAACCAGAAAATCCGTAATGGGTTTTACTGTTTCATTCATATAATGCAGACCGTCAGTCGTGTGTGTAAAGTGTGTACACTTGTTTCTTTTTGCTTGCATAAAATATTTGTTCTTTAGGGACTGTGAACATTGTGAAACTATCGCTGGGAGCAGAAAAAAATCCTTGTAGTAGGAAGTTAGGAAGGAACTAGGTACTTGAATATTTTTACTGCAACCTAACATAACAGATTCTTTAACCTTTACAAAGATTTTTTAATATGTAGAAATAGAATCTAGGTAAATAAATTTTAATGGCATATGGCGAGCGTAAACGAAATTAATTTTGTAAAAATGATATTCATGTAAAACAAAATTTGTACTTTTAACGAAACTTGATACATTCACAATTCAAAGTTAAGTTGCATATTAGCGCATTAAAATCAAGGGGAGTAGGTGTGGAAAAGAGTGACAGACTTAATGGCTTATGGCTACAATATGCTGTGCACATCATTAATAAAATTTGTGTAACAAGATTTTTTGGCAAATACATATACTTTTTACTGCTATATGAGACTTTTTTTTTAAAAAAAAAGGAAAATGGTGAGCCACAATGACAAATGGTAGAGTTACCTATATATTTGATTACGGAGCCCCACCACATTTTAATAGATTTGTTGGAACATGAAATTGCGTTTCCGTAATTGCTGCGTAGTAAATAAAGTGATGAAGTTGGAGTAGTTGAGGGCACGAAATCTGTAGAAACGAGCAAATAACGAAGCGTATTTTTCTCAAAAAAAACCAGTGTAATTTGTGCAGTGTAATACATCTACCTCCCTTAATGACTAAATTAATTTAAAGGATTTAGAGTTTAACGTTGAGACAAATCGTCAATCTTTTTTTAAATACTAACAATTTGAAACATGAAATTGCGTTTCCGTAATTGCTGCGTAGTAAATAAAGTGATGAAGTTGGAGTAGTTGAGGGCACGAAATCTGTAGAAACGAGTGAATAACGAAGCGTATTTTACTAAAAAAAACCATTGGTTTTGTGCAGTGTAATATATCTACCTCCCTTGATGACTAAATTAATTTAAAGGATTTAGAGTTTAACGTTGAGACAAATCGTCAATCTTTTTTTAAATACTAACAATTTGAACCAACCATTCTTGTTACATTTAGCTATACAGTTTTCCAACAGAAACTCATTTGTTTGTGCTTGGGGAAATGCTAATAATTTGTAGATTGGTTCCTTTAGCTTTAGATTGGAGTATAGTATATCTACATAGGTTTGCTAAGCCTTTTTGGTTGTATATTTAAATATTTTCGTAACCAATCAATGCAGCTTTAGATTTTGATAATGTTGTAAAATTTGATTTGCTTAATACCGTTTTTCTGTTCGTCATAATGAATGTTTTATTTAGCTCAATTGCCTGTATCAAAAAATTGATGTTGGATTCATGACAAGCTGTGTCTGTATATATGATACAGAACTACAGAAGATGTCTAGAGATGCTGTGAGCTATTATATTATGAATAAGAATGCATTGTGATGATAGCCATTGAAACTGTATATTAGACTTCCCTAAAGCCATTTCTCTGGTTAAATAACATGTACGACAGCAAAATCAACAACGTGATTTTGCAAATTAGAAGGAGAGCATCGAGCAAAAGCTTGAAGATAATGCTAATTGTGGCAGCATATATCATAGTTGGAAAATAGGCAGGGGATGAGCACGAGCAAACTTTGCTCAGCCAAAGCAACAACGTTGAGCATCGTGTAGTCCAAATTAAATTCATCATCATGCAAAATCAACTCCCAAAAAGCTACAAAAAACGATAGAAAGATGAAGATTAGATAACCAAATTATATAGGCACCAATTCCTTATTTCGTTTGATTCTGATTTATCAAGCTAAATCAGGCGAAAGAAATCCATCTGCGCAACGATAGTAGATAGAGTCGTACATGGTCTTTTGGTTAATATAGATCGATAGTTTGTTACAACGATGAAAGACGCAGTGATTTGTTGAAACATTACATATCTGTATCAAATGTAGTAGTGTGGAGCCTCTGTAAACTAATAATGTAGGAGTTGCTGAATTTTTCAATTTGGAGTGTTCGTCTATACGAATTAAGAATATTACGATTGAAAAAGAAGTCTGCTTTGAGATTATTATTAATAATGACTATTAATTCCGCTGCTACCGAGTCGAGTGTCTGTATATTATATAGCTTTGTATGATATAATAATTATTTAATAGATTTCAGACAATTATTAATAGATGCAGGATACATTGATCCTATATCTGTATGGAATCAATTGAATTATATATACTTATGAATAGAATTAGAAAAATGTTCGCAAAGCCGTGATAACAAAAGGACAGCTACACTGTAATAATTTGTAAGTCTAACCAGTTTTGTAGTTTGGAATTTCTTTAAATTAAATACATAATATCAAGCAACGGTTCTCTACTGAATTAAAAATAAAAATATGGCGTTTGCTCTTTTCTCTAAACTATATCAAAATGTACAGCATAGAAAAGTGTAGACTAAACTAAACCGAGTTATCATAACATTTGCAAAGGCTACTAGTAGTAGTGAAACTATAAATAAAGATCAATGAAACGGCAGATAATGTATTGTTCTGTTCTCTCTCATATGTCTGCAAAAATAATGTAGAAAATTGTGATTTGCTGAGGGAGCAATGAGGATCGATGGAGAGATAAAGATGGAATAGACGGAATGTGTGATGATAGTTGGGGATTGCGAACAAAGAAGAGTCTTAAAAACTGTAAACGAAGAAAAAAAGACGTGTTCTTTTGTGTATTTATTTTGTAGAGTGGTGTACAAAAAACGATACAGATTGCTCATGTTCTCACTTTTCAGCATTTTTTTCAACATTTTTTTTATTTTCGCATGTGTGAGTAATAGCAAGCAGCAATGTAGTAGAAGCGAGTGGACTTCAGCTT
>JAHZMT010003365.1:0-18321 GCA_027743785.1 Sinhomidia bicolor
TTTTTTTTTTTCTTGTATATTTTTTTTCACATTTTATTTTTCCCGACATACCATACAGAAAAGCTTGCATGCGGAAAGCATGCAGAAAAACTGAAATACACGAGTACCTATAAATGTACGTTTCTAATGTGGTGTGTGTACAATGCGGGATGCGCAATGTTTATTTACAATAATGCCAATCCCGGGCAGTATGCTCCAGCAACCCTTTATTTCCTTGGGGCATTTCTAGTGTGGTATATGGCGGTGGCGGTGGTGGTGGTGGTAAGCAGTAATATCCGTAGTACGATTGCGATGGTCGATGACTGTTCAAAAGAGAACCAGAATTTTGATGGATTTGCACGCGATATTTTTGTAGGAAAAACAAGGATCGCGTGTAACCCAGCTCTTTGTTTTGTCATTGCTCTTTGGTCTTTGTTCATGTATATGGATATTAGGCGTACATTATGAATGGACGTTGTTATTGTTGTTGCCGTGGTGGTGGCGGTGGCTTATGAAGCACATGCATCCTTCTTTCTCGAACTACTGGAGCTGAACTGGAACTCTTGTTGTTTTTCTTGGTGGTGTGGTGGTGGTAGCTTTTTCGTTGCTCAAACTTGTCAGTGTGGACTGCTAGGCATGGTGGTGGTGCTGCTGCTGAAAATATATTATGAGAGAAGAAATAATCAGGAAGGAAATGGGTAAAAACAGCTGATTTTCATCATAAGTGTCCTGCCACATGAAATTACAAAGTTTGGTCTTTAAATTGGTAGCAAGCAAGAAATAATTAGATTTAAAACTCTGATGACACTCCTGATGGAAAATAATGTAAAACAGGTAGAATTAGAACTTAATTTATCGCGTAATAATCGTTTATCTCTCGGGCTATCAACTTTACGGGTTTTCTTTTTGAATGTTGTTGACGACAAGCTGGCGGCCAGCTCTGCAATCATCAGTAGTAAGTATCATCTCGTGTGTTTAATATATTTTTGATGTAATTGTTTTTTCAGATTTTTGATGAGTTTTCCAGATAGTCTTTCGAGAGTTTCAATGAGATTATATTAGAAGGCGATTAACTCATAAAATTGCGTCATTGATTGCTACCCATACCTCTTCCTTCCCTCTGGTTCATCATGAAACGAATGATAATAACAAAATAAAAACCTTTTACCCCTCCTGCCAGCGATGAAATAATTATTAGTGATAGGAAGATGAACTCGGAGCAAAATGAGCTTATAAACTGGAGAGATTGCTTCCCACTTTTAATTTACACTGCAAATTTGATTGCAAACCCAACTGATGACCACATTCAATTTACTTGCAGTTGACTCCACTCACTCGGGGATCCTGTGTATTATTATTGGCAATGGATGGAGAGGTGGTGTGATGAAATGGGTATGATGATGACTCTGGTGACTCATGTAACTTTTTTTTTGTGCTAGGTTCCGCCTCTATTATTTATATTCATTTTTTTCTGGAACTGAGCTACAATTTACAAACCGTACTAGCCTAGCTGCCGCCTGTTCTCCACGTCTCCCTGGAGTGGGCCTCTGTAAACAACACAAGCGAAACTTTTTTTTTTGATACTGCACAAAAATATCTGGGCATACTATCTCTTATTTATGAACCTTTTTTTCATAATAAAAAAATAATAATACTGGGTAACGCCACGTTGAACGTGTACGTTTTTACATTCGGGGGAAAGCAAGATAATTTGCTGCGATATGAGAAAAAAGAATGGTAGTGACAGTAATGACAATTTTCTTGCATTTTTTTTCTCCTCTTCGTCTTTTCTCCTCACATCAGAGAGAGAGAGAGAGAGAAGAGCTGGGTAGTACACACACAGGAAACGGGAGTGAAGTTGGAAAATGTTATCGTTATATCATATCATCATCATCATCATAAACTTTTGCTATAGTTGTTCGTTCCTGTTGCTGCTGCACCATCATCACCACCACCAACGTTTCTCCTAAATGCCGCATTGAACGGTGGAGAAAAGAATAAAAAAGGTACTCGGCATCTGATATTATGCCATGCGGCAGCAAACACGACACGAGGATTATATAATATGCATGCACACAACCACCACCACCACCACCGTCAACTACCCTGCAAATAAATGCTGCTGGTCCTGTCTGCACTGCAGCAGAAGCAGCACACACATCACATCACATATAAAATTCTATGAATGAGTGATACTGATAGATCAGATATCTGGTTTGGTTCTTCCTGACTGGGTTGTTGGGGAACAGGAGAAGAGAAACGAACTGCATTTTCTTTCATATTATTATATATTTTTTTTCTTTATTCCTTTCCTCCTCCTCCTCCTGCTTTGCTACGCATTTCGACCCCGGAGGGTCGAAAGTTGATATAACAATATGTATCTGACATCACCAGCAGCAGCGGAGCAAAGGCAGTGGTCGTGACGATCATCATCATCAGCAGCAGGAGCAGAAGCAGCAGAAGAATAGTTCGTTGTTCGAAGAGCAAGTCGGGGGTGAAATCCTTGTACAACAACGACAGAGAGACCTCAATGAATGAATAGGATGGATGAATGAATATTTAAATAGATTACATTACTGCTGTTCCTGCTGCCGTTTCTGCTGTTGATGTGATACACACACAGAAACAGTTGTCGTTGTCATCATCGTCATCGTAGTTGTCCCGTATCTGAGTCTAGCAGTGGTGGTGGTGGCGGTGGCGGTGGTAGCAGTGAGTTTTAAATGCAGCTTTTGCACACAAGCTCTCGTCTAATAAAATGCATGCAAGCAAGTATGAAATAAATGTATTTTTGATATTATTATGCACGCACATGGAAATCACCCGAGAAAATGGGGAAAAAAAGAAGCGAGCGAGAGAAAGAAGATAAGTGCGTAACCAAAGGCATAAATAAAACCAAAATCTCCACCAAACTCACCATTGGATTGGGTTGATAATCAGAAAATGAGAATTGAGAAAATGTCTTTTTCTGCACTGTTGTGCATATATACATAATGTACAATACAGAGACGTACTTTCATGCTTGCATGCATGCATGCATATTATCATGCATTTTATTGCGTAATGTCACCAGAGAAAACTACACAATCTGTGCTGCTGCTGGTGGTGGTGGTAGCACTGTGTAGCGTTTTTTTTTGCTACGACTGCTATAGCGAATGAGTTGTCGCCCCACAATAATAATAATAATAATAATATTCGGATTTATTCTCAGAGTCAAGCCGCTCATTTGTGCATTGGCTCTGTGTGTACAATTCCATGCCCAGCTTTTCAATATGTCCACAAGCAAGCAATATAAAATCTGGTAATCACCGCAGCGAGCTACTGAGAGAGAGAGAGAGAGAGAGGACAACAGGAAAAGCAACAAGATTATTGGAAGGGCACACCATCATCAAATCGTATGAATTAACCATGATGACTTTTGCGTGTGATGAAAGTAAATACGACAGAACAAGTTACTACGTAATAATAATAATACTAATGACAATAGAAAAACCAACAAGCAAGTCTTATGCTCGCTCTATGATGACGACAGACTGAATGGGATTCCGATTAATCATAATCGGACTCAAATAAGTTTTATCCAACGTTGTTGAGAAGAACGTACCGTGCTCCTCACTGTAAATACACCACATAAACTGTAATATTTTGATGGTTGATAGTAGTACGTAATAATATACACTGCAGTAGCTGTACTGATAATCTATTTTTACATTTTCATTGTGAAAAGTCGATTAACTGGCTCCGAAATGAATGAATGAAATTGGTAATTAGCATCGGGAAAACCGGAATGTATTGAGAGCAGAATAATGGAAAATGTAAATGCACAAGCCGACAAGCAATGGTACGGTTATAATATAAAAAAGTAAGTTAAAAAAACGCTATATTGCATTATGTATTTTTTTCCAGAGCAGTTTTTCACGACATTGAAAAAAATATCGTTTGTTGTTATTAAGTTTAAACTTTTTTGTTATCATCATAAAAAAATATAAAAGTCAGATTTTTGCCATTTAACTTCCTCAGGCAGCAGCAGCAGCAGCAGGAGAATAATTGCATTACCGTCTTGCATTCTAAAGTGCAATGGAAAAAAGTGCAGTGAAAAATATACGTAGCAATAGCTGCAACAACGCAGTAGTGCAAGTAAAACAGATGGATTGGAAAAGTTTATTTATGCAAAATGATTCAAGTACTCACTCCCTCAGTCATTTGTTCATTTAGTTTTTTTCTTTCAAATTACATGAATCCTGCTGACTTTAGAAAAAAAGGATATTTACTGTACCACTACTAGTTAGTGTACCCTTTTTCCAACTTTCCAGTGTATTCCGTCAAAAAAAATGATCTCTACAAAATGTAAAGTACTTTGGTAGTCTTCTCAAAAGGGTTACTACATATGAACATTGAACACTGAGCTTACTGTGTGAATGCATGTTTATATGCTACTATAATACCAGCGCTGAACAAGGCACGTTGCATTCATGTTACATGTACGTACGTACATGAATATCATAAGCTCTAAATTTATTGCTTATCATTATCGTTCTTGTGTAAACACAACTACTACACTTGTCACTCTGACTGTATAATATTATGAATGAATATGATAATGATGATGATGATAATAATAATAATGATGAGTAGGAAGGATGGTGCTTTGATGCAAGGTTACTCTTGTTGTGTAACAGGTTGTGTGTTGTTGTCTTTTGATGACGACGAGGACAACGAACAAGAGCGCGACGACGACGATGATGATGATTGTGTGCTGTACGTTGGTAGTAGTGGATCCCTAGGTGTGCGGTAGTGAATGACTGTGAAGCCCGTATGTTCATCTCCGCAGGGGCTTGAGATCCGCCTGGAAACAATTCGATTACAAAGTAATGGTTCTTCAACTCTTTTCAACACTCATTGTCCACAGCTCTTTTTTTTCTCTCCTGCTGTTGTTGCTCCTCTCTGCCTTGGCCTCGTTTGGCACTGACTGACTCTGACTTGCATGGCTCTTCCGCCCCTTTGAAAAAAACGATTTCATCAACTTTAGCAAGCATCAGAGGATAAAGTTGATATTTTAGAAAAAAATGACAAAACGGAATAGGTACGTAACAGGAATACGAACAAATACGTGCTCTTTAAATAACCCTTTTGCTCTCGTCATCTTCTTCTTCGTCATTGCGTTTTTTATAATCATTATAATAAAATGATGTTTTCAAGTGCTCATTCATTGCTCATTTCAAATTTATTTACAAGTAACATACAACAAGGAATATTATTCATCCGAGTTTCGCATAATAACAATACAACATACTAAAAAACTGCAGTGAAATGTAAGGAAACATTATTATCCGTCATTCAAGGGAGAACGGACTTTTGCTTTAATTTTTTCTATTTTACGTTTTTGGGTATTCTTCTTTTCCCTTTTATGAACCAGTGAGAGGAGAAAAAATATGTTTGAATTCAAACATGAGGAAAGCAAAAATGTGGTGATGATGATGGTGTTGTACTCTCAACCAAATAACATCACCATTATCATGTTACTACTATGAGCTTTCAGCCTTTTCATTATTATGTACAGCGAATAGCCATGGCTGTACCTTATCAGAGTTTCATTCGTGTCTGTCTGTTGGTCAGTCAAAAATCAAGATTTTCTGAAATACCATTAATAATTGCTTAAATTCAAAGTCAGACTCGACTTCAGGCCGTAAAAGTAAAAGTTGATAAGGATTTGTATAAGCTCCTTTTAATTTCATCTTTTACGCGTGTCAAATTTCAATTAAATGTAAATAGATGAATGAATAGGCCAGGTAAAGTGAGCGTTTTGCAAATTCTAACGGTTACGAAAAAAAACGACTGTTACAATTAAAAACGTTTTTTTGTAAACGGAGTTGAATTTTCGACTTTCAATTTTTCAAATCGATCACTCCGCCACACTGGTTAACTGTGACCGCTAGAACCGCCGTTGTCTATGATGTATGGTGCATTTTCAACTAATAAAAAAGAGTTAAAGTCAAAATTTGATGCCTTCTAGTGGCTTACAAAAAACAGTCGTTATTGTTAAAAAGTTTCTGAACAATTTGAATTTTGACTTCATTTTCACTGTACCTTCTTTACAATTTAATACACTAGTTATTATATTATTAGTAGAGATATACCGTCATCATCAACAACATCAGCAGCTAGAAACATCGTCATTATCATCATCATCATCATCGCCATCAGTATAAAGAGCAGCACAACAGCATTCACTTTTTAACATTCACTTTAACATGCTTCAAAAACAATCGAGCACGACACGACACCACCACCAGCGCTACAAAATCAAATCAATGCCCTTCTTTTCGCTACTCTTCTTCTTCTTCTCTCTCTGTGAACATTTTCTGCCTGGTTCATGCCCTGGTCTGGTCTGGCAAAACCAGTTTCTGTCTCTGTCATGCTCCCTCCTATCTTTATTTCGTAATCTTGACAACCCACCTTACTTACGAACGTAATACAAGCTACCTCAACAAAATAAACCACCATGTCATATAGTCAACAAATTCACAAAATTTCAAATTCTGATTTTTTTTATTCTCTCCCTTTTGATCTTCCTACATTATGATGTATACTCGTTTGTTAGACATGCTCTTTCCAAGCTCATTCAAATTCTAAAGATGACTGTGTAGAGTATTTATGCTTTGATTTTGCTTTTTAAAATAAAAACTTGCTAAAATAATACAGCACATTCATCATGAGTCATTTACTATTGCAGCTTTATTGTGCGGACCAGCATAATAATAATGATAATATTTAGTTTACGCCACACCAACAACAAGCAAGAGCCAAATGAAATATCTTGTGTCACATTAGAAAAAATGGCATGTGTTCTTTAAAAGGATTAAGGTAGAGTCATTATGTCATCTTCAAATATTATCTCTACTACACACCTATTATCCGTTTCTCGCGTTTACAAGTACAAGTACATACATATTATGTGCTGGAAGTTGAGCTCGGGGCACACTGAGATTGAGACGATGGAAAAAAATAAGTTATAAAAAAGTTTCTGAAACTGCGGCGTTCTAAGTAAACATGAAATATAAAATCGCACCAAATGCATGTACTTTTTTCTGAATTTTGTTGTTGTTGTTGTTTGTTACCCTTCTCGATGATAGCTGCGGTCATCATCATTAACTATCTCTACCCTGGCAGCAGAAACAGTTGCGTTTGAGTCGTCATCATCTTCATCATCATCATCAGAAGCAGGAGAATTTTCAGGTAAGAAGAGAAAAAAGTACTGGGTCACTCTTGATGATGTTTTTTTGGAGGACCCCTGGAATTTCAACGGGGAAGCCGCCTTGGACAACCGCGTCTTTTACTCGTAGGGTGCACGACTGACTACATGGCTACCACTGGATTTTCGATGGATGATGCGTTGGATTTCTTTTTACTTGAAAAATATAAGAGTGCCTTTTTCTCCTTTTCTCTATTCTTTATCTAATGAAAGCAGTTTGTAAGATGCAACGAGCACTTTACTGGCACATTATTATATCCTCATATAAATGTAAATAGTACGCAGGTTAGTTATATATAAAAATAAATAAATATATATGTTGTGTCCAACATTTAACACAACAACATCCCATAAATGAGTTTATTTCTTCATTGAAATGAATTCGTTTTGCTTCAGTTCCTACATTACCTGTATATTTTTTTTCGGGAACATGATGGTACAATATACACCATTAGACAAACGTTAAAAAGGGCTTCACTTTGGATACGTCTTGTCCACCCATGATTTTTCAAAATCCAGTTTGAAAATTCTATATACATGTATATATATATATATATGTATATATTTAGATGTAGAGGCTTTTTTAGCCAAGATAAATTTTTATGATATCCTTCTCCTTCTTTTTTTGATGTTGATGATGATAGATTTGATGTTGTTGTTGTTGCTGGAATGGGGAGACCCCCTGAAGATTCTTCAAGTGTAATCAAAAATGCACAAGTTAACAACAACGAAACAAACCATTTTTTTGGTCGGAATTTTTTCACATTGACTTGAATATTATCTATGCACGTACGTAGTAGTAGTTGTAGCTGTGTAGCAGCAGTAGCGGCAACAACAGTAGTGGTAATACTTGCTTGACGATGATGGTGAAAAAGAGAGCAACCTCCTTGTTCCATCATCCTTCCTCCTCCTCGTCCTCCTCCTCCTCCTGCTCTTCTTCTGGCTTATTTGTAAGTCAAACAGGATTACCCAGTCAGTAGTACAAGAAGAAGAAAAAGAAGAAGAGTAAGTAGTATTAATATTTTATGAATGCTCAAAATATAAATAACAATGGGAACATAATATTATGATAAATAAAATATTTGATTGGGGTGAGTATCCCCTTTTATTGCTCTCTCATCTCCTGTTCACCTTTCCCCGCAAGGAGAGAACGCACAAGCACGTCATCATCATCGTCATCCTCTTGTGCTGCTCTAGAGAGCTGGACTTTCCACGGGTTTTTGAACTGGACAAAGTGGTGGTGCGTGTGGTAAAAAAATATCGTTTTACTTTATCGCTCTTCATCCTCCATCATCCAGTCTGCTGGGACTCTTTACTCTAAATTTGCAGGAGCAGCAGCAGCAGCAGCAGAAGATCACAGGGACAACGATAATGATGATGATCGTCTTTCTTCTCCATGCAGGAGCAGCAGCTGACGGAAACATGTGGCGAAAGTGCCTTATAAAGCAACAAGAAACAGCTTCCATTTCTCATCACATCAGGATGTCAGCAAGGAGCACACAGAAAAAAAAATATTATTTTATACAAAATACCATTGCATTATTATTATTGTTTGCTGTTGAAAAAGAAGATGATGTTATGTACTTTACACATAACCACACACACAAGTTTCTTTTTTTATGATGATGATAACCATCATCATCATCCTACCATTATGGTTATTACTCGAACACAACGTAAAAGGAGAAAATAATCTTTTTTCTCACACTTGCTCCTAGAGAATGAGCAAGCAGCAGCAGCCATAATATACATTCTAACATGCAGAGATTATCATTTTGATGGTGATAAAACAAGCCTTGCTTGCTTCTGCATGAGAATCTCGGTTGCATTTTATATAAATAATTTTTTTTAAACAAAAATTATATTATCATATTTACGTCTGTTTATAGTGGAACTTGACCAATTGCTTTTTATTTTTAAAAGCATACTTTAAAATTTACATGTATCTCTTTTACAAATATTTTTTTAAAAAACATTTGCATATTAAGTGCACATTTCTAACTGTGTTTTTTAAAGGTATGCTCGGGGTTTAAAACTCTTCCTAACACCTTCCAACATTGCCGTGTAGGTACGTGAGTTAAATTCGAATATTATTAGAAACATTATTGTTATCGTTATGGAAACCAGGTATTTATTTACATAATACGGAGTTTTAAAAATGAAAACAAAATTTAGTGCGTACTTAGAAAAGTGTGAAGCCAAGTGGGTAAAAGTGCCGTCCTATTTTATGTAGCAGGTCACACATGAGATGCGTGTAAAAGAACCACAAGTAGCGTAACATTATTACATTGCATTGTGGCATTTTTCAAGAAAAAATTAAATACTTTACTGCTACAATTACTACCAACACTTTTAGTGCGACTACAGCTTGTATTTTTTTCACCTTGGTTTGCTTGATTTGGAAGCACTAACAAGCACCAAAAATAAAATGCCTGTTTCGAAAAGGACATTTTTGTACAGAGAATAATATAATAGGTAGGTAATGTAAAAAAAGAGAAGAAACGAGATGACTTGACAGTCGACAGTCCACCTGCTAAAAAGTCTAATTGTTTTTTTCCTTTCTTTTATTAAAGTTGTACACATTGTATCTTTACAGAGCTACTTCTTAAAGGTGCTGCGGTTTACTGTATGTACACTTATCCTTTTTTCATTTGATGTATTTTTATCTTTAAGAAGACGTAAAAAACAACGTTACAAGTACCAAGAAAAGAAACAAAAATACTTTTGAGCACATTTTTACAAAAGGAATTCACAAGGGTTCCAGCAGCAGCAGCAGCAGCAACGGGAATCAGAAACAAATCTAGTTTAGAGAAACTAGTAAAAAAAATATGACCACTAATTGCGTTTGAACATTACAAGAGTAAAAATGCAGGTAATAAAATGTGGAAAAAAAAGGTTTGAGTGAGTTTTAATCTAATGTGTGTGTGTACATGTGGTTGCTTTTGGTTTTTAAAAAAGTGTGTATCGTTATGTGCGTGTACACATTTTTGTGCGAGAGAATAGATAGTAATGAAAAGGTAACCTTTGACACAGGTGGTCTTTATTTTTAAAGCGTGTGCTCCCACTTCTTTTTCTCTATATTTTTTTTATCTTCTTGGGCAATCGTTAAAAAACGTATATATATTTTTAACAACAGTACAATCCATAAATTCGCACGGCGGTACATCAACATTTTCTTTTAGGACGTATCATATATTTTACACCAAAGATTTTCACATGACACGTTGTAATGGTAAGAGATGAGGAGAACAAGTACAAAAAAAATCTTTAAATGATGATGAGGGCTAGGTATATATATATAGGTATGCATGTGGTATGAAGTAATAAAGTATAAAGACATGCATTTCATAATTTTCATACCATCTTTTGTACAAGCGAGGTTGCTTCTTCCTTCGCTTTTTATTATTACTGCCAACTCCATATTATGCTACGAAAACATGACATGTAAGGTTGTACAGGTACGACACCAACAAACTTTGACCAAGTTACAATTTCGTGTTGTTTATTTCTTTTTATAGTTTTTTTCTCTCAACCAAGCACACGCATATAAATGTAAATGGTGTAACATGTGCTGTACAACAACAAGCAAGTCTAAAATAAAAATAAATAAAAGTTTCCTTAAAAACTTCCTGCGTTATTTTGTATTTAACCATGCACAAATAAAAGAAAAATCATCCATCTAGAATATAAATATAAGTGCATCAATGACAGTTAGTAAACAGTATAAATTGCATGCTTACACCAAAAAAAACAGGAAGTAACTGTGCGGTCGGCACTCGGCACATGAATATATTGTTAGCATGTTACATTTTTAACTACCTGTAAATATATGGGTAATAACACACCGAAAAAAAGAAGTGGTGGGGTGGGTCCCTGCAATAATAAAAGGAAGAAAGCAGCAAAGGATTAATAATCGCATCGGTTTTTTATTTCACACGCTCTAGATGAAAAATAAAACTTCAGATGGTCACTCATTCATTGTCATTATTTATTATTATCATTTTATGTACATAGGTAGGTACCTCTCATGTGCGTGGGTGTTGGCTTGCGTGTAGGTAGGTGCCTAGCAGGAGAAGGACAGTCAAGACAAACAAACTTACACACACACATACACATCATTACGGAACCAAATTGTGACCATTTTTTTACTGAACGAATGTAGAAAAAGTGTCAGTTAAAAATACGGGTAAATTTTTCCTCGTAAGTTTAGCCGCATTTAAAACCTTTTTTTCGCGTAGAGAGTAAACTACCAAACTTGCTTGTTGTTGTTCTTAATTATTAATTAGTGTACGTCCAATGGGCAGTTTTTCATAGCGAGCCCATATAAAAAAGAGGCGAGTGATGATAAGTTTGAATGTCTGTCCACCATGCATTTTTTTCATGACCAATTATTTGTTTAAGAACTATCTTCAATCCACTTTTCTGCTCTTTTTTTCAAAAGAAAGCAAAAGTTTAAAAAAAACATATTTACCAACAAATGCATGCTCTTACCTTTTTTAAAAAAATATATGAAAAATTTCCTAGTAATATATCACCCTCATTTGAATTAATGCATGATGAATGTACAATGAATTTTTATGCGGCACGACAAAGTATACAACAAGGAGGGTAACAACATAGATTATACTCTAATGGCAGTGGTGAATGAGTTTAGGGGGGAAAGGATGACATTGATGCGTGCAGACAAGTGGTGGTAATGCAAAGGTGATATGATATACCAGAGCAATATGATGATGATGATGATGATGACGTTGATGCTACCTGTCTCTAATTCATAATTTATCCAAGGGTTCAAAAAAGCACACACAGAACAGTTGTTACTATTATTATTATTATACCACTGTCACTATTACGACAACATGTAAAAAAAGAACAAGATAGAAGCCAGATCAAAGATAACCTGTTCTTTTTAATGGGTTTCGTGTGTAATATTTGCTCATCGTGTATCCTACCTACCACCACCACCACCACTACAATTATTTACTATCATTATTTTCGTGCTTCTTTTTTTTCTATCATGTGACATTTAATAAATAGTAACAATAAAAAAACTAGGGTACAACAGCAAAGGTAAGGGTGATGGTGGCGTGGCGACAATGGAGACAGTTGCTCTCTCAGTAGATTACAGTATACACACGGAACAGCATGATAATGATAAGGAGTACTGCCGCACCACCACCACCACCACGACGATGATGAGGATGAGTAAGTATTATGGGACGATGAGACAAGTTGAAAGGTCTGAACGGTAGGTAAGGTAGGTAGGTAGGTGTGGGCTACTCCTTGTTTTTATTTACTTTTCTTCCTTGTATGTCGACTCATTGAGAGAGAAAGAGACAACCTGTCATATTTACCCTCTTTTTCCACCTGACCTGTCTTTTATGCTCTGATACCTGTAAAGTGTATACAAATAGTATCAAAATATTTTTTTATGGCTTTGGTTATCAACCTCACTGCCGAATTCAAAAGCTGTCATTTGTGTAGTGTTTATTTATTTATTTATTTTCTTTGCTTGCCGGTGACAATTTTTTTATTGAAGCTTTAATATACATACACGTGTACCTAGTTTATTTGCAAAGAACAGGTACACCTGACTAAAAGTTGAAGTTACCAATGAATAAAACAATAAACCATAAGATGACTTATTTTGTGTTGTGACAAGGTATGTACCTACGTATGTTTAGTCTGTTTAAATTGCACTACATTTCTATATGAAACTCGTGCTGTAAAGAATTAAATAAACTTTTTTTTCATTTTTGCCTGTAGTGAATATATTCAACACAATATTTTTAATGGGTACAACTTATGTTGTCGCCACATCATCACACAGTGTCTAGAGAGAGAATACAATGGAGTCAATTCAATGCATCTCTATCTCGCATCCACCACGATACTGCACGGGGAAAAGTTGGAGAGAGTACAATTGTTTGTCTTTGTGCGAGAACTCCACCCCATTTGTTTTTCACATTGCTTTCTCTCTCTCTCTCTCTTTGTCTCATTCTGTTTTTGACATCTGTGTGTGTCTCACTTCATGTGCATCACTCCTTACCATATATTTTAACCACGCAACTTAACTTACTTACTAACAGAGAAATTGACTTGCTTTATATGTATTACGTATTACAGTAGCACAGTCAGTATTTAAGTTTTGCTATGTCGAGCAAAAGAATGCTTTGTAGAGATTTTAGACAAGGGACAAAAAAAAGAAAAATAAAGTTTACTTAAACTTGTCTATAATTCATTGGCTCTGGAAACTAAAACTCTGCTGCTGCTGGTAACAGTAATTGTAACGAATGTGACGGTGTGCCGCTCACATTTATTATGCTCGCTTGTTGTTGTTCATTTCTTTCAATTGGTGACTTACTTCCTTGCTTGTGAGGTTGATCATTACACTTTAATCGTTTCGTTTCATTAGCAACAGCACCAGCACTACTTGCTTCCATTCATTTCATCTAAAAGCGGGCTGCCGTTTTCACAGCCCAATGCGGGTTTAAAGATTTTGACAATATTTTCAGACAGACAGTAGAAAAGTGATTGGAGAAAAGTGAGACTCGAAATTGTCTGGTTAGTAGCACTTTTTGCACAATGCACACACATTATGTTCATATCTTGGTGCTCCTTTTACGACAGGAACTGCATTTGACGTTGTGCTTCAACTTGACAACATTGCTCATGGGTGGTAATTATGGTGGTGTGCTGTATGCACATGTGGGTCATGTCGTCATAAAGTGTACAAAAATAATAAACCGAAATAGGGAAAAATAACAACGAAATCGTATTGTGCTGATAATTAACTGTATTATTTAATAAAGAGTTGTGCACTTGTTTTAAATGAGCAATTAAATGTTTGAAAATGTTGATCATTAATTGATTTCTGAGCATTCAATTCAATAAGCGCATCAAAAAATTGTTTGCACGGACGGACATTTGCAAACATTCTTATAAAGTGGTTCAATCGACTTTCGCTACTTGGCAATATGATGAGAGGTAGGTGGCAACAAGTCTACTTATCTGATTGTCTTCTTTTCCAGAGAAAAAAAGACGGCAAGCAAAGTTGTTTACCCATAAAAAAGCCTCTTTTCCAGTGTTTTCTCCACACAAGCACGCAGCCTACTAGCAGTGTATACAATAACAATGTGTACATACTTTTCATGTCTCTTCATCTATTCTTATCTCAGCTCTGGGGTTTGTTGTAACATGGCTGAATGAAGAGTCAGCAGATGGAAGTAGTAAAGTAGCTCTAAAAATGGAAGGAAATTGTGTTAAAAAGTAAGCGTTAATTTGAAAATATTAAAATATTGACAGATTTTACAGTGGGCTGTGTATGTGTACAGCGTTCATATTAGCTTGGATGTAGAAACGTAATTACAGTATGAACCCCGCTGGAAACAACATGTGCACAAGACGAGGAGACAGACAAATCCATGGAACGCACAAATGCAAAATTTCGATTTTGATGTTCTAATGATTTTTAAACAACACCAGCTACTTACCACCACCAACCACCACCACCACAGCAAGCACCAGTGATATGCTGTGCACAGCCAAGAAGGTATGGAAACTTGTAAGCATTTTATCATTTCATCCACATCGTCATCCTTATCTCTTTTTTGTGAGAAGATGAAGAAAAAAGGAAGGCGGAACTCGAGGGAACCTAATCTTATTTCCTCTGAAAAATAAAGCTACTTTTCTTCCGCTTCGTTCCCGTCCTCATCGCCCTTCCCCTCTTTCTCAATCTCCTTCCTTTTGCATTTCTTCCATTTTACCACCTACCTACCCACCATTATCATCATCATCGTCATCTCTGACTCGTCTTCATCATCAACAACAACGTTTAAAAAAATGTTCCAATTGTACCTATCGGCAAGTTCCATTAACTTTCACGTCAATGTCATCATCACCACCGGATGTGGCGCATACAAGTCCAATATCAAAAATTGTCCAAAAAATACTGAAAAACGTGCGACTATTTTCTTACTGTAATAATGATGCATTTTTAAAATAATACTTTACGAGAGACGACAAAAAATATATATTAATTACCAAATCCTATTGCTGTTGCATTTATATGCAGCACCACCACCCAAGGAGACATGTCCAAGCTGAAATTTGTTGGTTTGCTTCCTTCCTTTCAAAAAGACAACTTTCCAGCCCTCAGCGTAACGACAACTGTAGAACCTCTACACACAAACAAGGTGCTTGAAAACAGGCCATAATGCAGTTATAGATTACTGGAAAGCGTTTCAACCTTTTTAACATTAGAAATGAGGCCGCAGCATTTGAGTGTGTGATTCTATACTAGGTAGTTAGTTATATATAGGAAGTTACTACATCCTCCCTCAAAAAATACGGTGCTCTACTTCTACTACTGCATTATTATTAGGTAGGCATTGTTGTCGCAGTATGTAGCTTTCTATTTTCTGGTTTCCAACCTAACATTTCACAGTAACAGTTGGGCAATAGAATTAGCCAGTTATGTAAGGGAAAGGTAATTCAATTGGAGAATACGATTTGACGGAGACACAATTCAATTGTGAGAGTTATGTTTTTGTATTATTTTATTAGAGTAAACGTGTATTGGAAGCATATATATATATACATAAATAGAGAGAGAGAGAGAGAGAGAGAGCATCAGCAGCAGCACATTGGATTATTGCGTTGACTTTGTCCAAGAAATTAGATTTGACTCGGGGAGACTCTGACTTGGCGACGTTTGCTGGACGGATTACATTTTCCGGATTAATGAAAAACTGTTATGCAATCGGCACTTTCCTTCAAAACGTAGTGACAGCAGTAGACATGATGCAACTGCATTAAAATATCTCACCTCATATTAACAAATAATAATACCTTGCATCATCGTATCAACCAGCACTTGTGAAAATTCCAGAGTAAATTGGTGAGTTAATAGGAATGATTCATATAGCACGTAGTCACAATGACAGCAACAACACAATGTGTGTGGTGATGAACACATTATTATTATTATTATGAATGTGATTTGAATGGCCTATTGCCGTCGCTGAATTGTCGCTGGCACGTGTTGGCTGCCGTATACATACAATGTACATACATAACCATCGTGATGCTAATAATGTTCAATAATTAGCTATTATACAAACGGGTAGGGTGAGACGACGTTGCATTCACAAATCGTTACCCATATAAAGTATCGCTCATTCACACTTACAGTAATGCATTTAATGGTGGCAATTTTCCTAAGCGGTCATCCTACTCCATTTGCAGCATTTAATCAAATACGCGATGGTAGTCATAAATTATAATCTTTGTGGTGACTCTCTGTCCCTTATTCTTAGCAAACAGTGCAAACTAGTGTAATAGCAGCAGCAGCAGCAGGTAGTCCCAAAGCTGGTGCATAGCAGCAGGGAAAATATTATTTATTTTGATGTTGTTAACTTTTTACTCGGCTTATAAAAAAGCGAGGATAGGTTATTGCTGTTTTTAATATTCGTATAGAGAATATAGACGAGTCTACCTTGTACAAAATATATGCATGTGCTGTACTTCATAAATACAGCTTAATAGCCAAGTCTTCACATTTGTCATAGGGAAACTGGTGGAGAGACGTCACGCTGTTCCTGTCACTGGTCGGTCACACGTTCGACGGTGTCTCATCCTGATAATCCAGTACTTGTGACACGTTTTGAAAACAACCGTAGCAAATCTTTATCAATTCGTCAAGCAACTGATTATACGTAGATAAATAATAATAATAATAATGATAATAATAAAATGGAATTCTCAACTGCTTGACGCCTGCTCTGTTCACCCCTTCCGTTTTAAACACGTTTTCTTCTTCTTTTTACCTTACATTCTTCCTCTGCTTGTGAGTTTTACATTGTTTGCTTCTTTTTAAGAATTTTTTTATCGCAGTCGAAGAAAAAATGCTGAGAGTCACTACGTTTTAACTCTTCACTTTTTACTACAATTTCATTCACAGGGGTACTTATTTCCGGGTAGTGAAAGTCACCTTTACAACTTGTGATTACCATCACCTTCTTCATAACACATTTTTTTCATGTTAAAAATTTTAAAGGAAAATGACTGCCTCTAGTATCTCCATAACCACAGTTGGCCCAACAACACAGAGTGACATTTAAGCGGTTTTATTCATCTTTTCCTAGTTGCTCGTTGAATTCAAATTTGTTTTCTAGGGCAGTACCATGTCTATATACAGTTATTAGTCTGCAGGGATGACTGTTTCATGAAATTTTGTAAAACAAACTGTTATTGTAGAGAGAGGCAAGATTATTATGGTGACGGAACGGGAAACAAGCAGCTGTGGTTTTATGCTATATTGACTGTGACTCTTTTGCCATCGGTCTCGTCTCGGTCTCGGCGCATGGGAAAAGAAGAGAGAGAGAGAAAAACGTAGTAGTATTAACTAACAACAAACTTACTTATTTATTTACCTTCTCTCCACCACTACTACCTTGTACTTTTTGTACTTTACTCACTACATATACATATGCCTCTCTTCGAAAGAAGAAAAATCATCATCATCATGATCATCATCATGAGTAGTGAGCCAGGCAGGCAGCAAAGCAACAACAGCAGCGGAGCATGCTTTTTGTGGTTGACAAAAGATATGCGGGTGCTCATTTTTTGATAACTTCTCTCTCTCTCTCTCTCTCTCTCTTTGCATAGCCGGAAAAGAACAAAGGCTTGATGTGAGAGCCCTCCTACAGCGTTGAACAACTGTCCCAAAACCCAAGAATCACACTGGGGAGCCTTAAGATTCAAAACCACTCCTTTTTCCATGCATATACTTACACGATTATTATTATTTTGTACCTTGTTATTGTACAACAATACATACATATAAATAAATACAGATACTTAATACATCGACACACACCACGACCAGAAAAAAAACCCATAAAAACTCTTCCTTTCCTTTTCACTCTCTCTCTCTCTCTCCAGTGCAGACACAAAATCTATATAAAATAGACTTACTCACCAGTACACAATATGTCGCTGAAATGCACTGCCTCTCTCAGTGGACTCTTTTTTTTGTACAGAAAAAAACGAGTAAAGTAAAACCAGGAACTTAAATTTGAATGCTTGCTGCT
>JAHZMT010003366.1:0-17243 GCA_027743785.1 Sinhomidia bicolor
CTTGGCAAAAATCGTTTGGTCAGCTTTTTGTCCTGGAAATTGGTTTTCATTCTTGCTCACACGCCTTAAATTTTCAACATGGTAGGCAATTTCAGAGGGTATTTTCTATGATCATGTACATACTCTTAGGGTATTTTGCTTTCTTTCTTTTGCCTAATTTGACCAGTCAACTTTATGAACGATGCAATCTGTGTGTGTGTGTGTTGAGAAAAGAAATGGAATATTTGTAAAGGTACTATTTACTACTATCGGTACTATCACAATGAAATAATACAGTTGGGAAAGAGCAGATTTTTATACACGGCATTAGTGTGACAAGGAACAGTGTGTGGCAGCATTGAATTTAATGTCCTTTGTAACAGCAGAAATAATAAATTGACTACCTTGGACAAATGAAAAGCACTAAAAATATCACAGTGGGGAAAAGAGAAAAAAAATATATGGCGTGTTTGCGTAGTTTGTTACAAATTGATTTCACTTTGAACCAATAGATTAGTCTCATTTCTCATTCATTTTTCTACAGGATTTCTACTTGAAGTACTCCAAGCTAAAAAAGTGCTTTTGTATTGATTCATTGATTCTTTATCAGTTCCCGATAAACTACAGGAATGTATTTTTAATTTGAATAAAGTAGTTCCATCATCTGATTCTATCATTGACCACCACTACCAGGTCGAGTACGTGCCAAGAATTCTCACTTTTTGACATTCACGTTTACAAACATTATTTCGCTAAAGATTGAATTATTGATATCTTTATTTTAACATTTTATCATGTAATTAGTTGTCTCCTGATGACGGTTGTTGTTTACAACTGAAAGCTAGAGAAATAAATTTGATGTTTCAAATTATGGCATCCATGCACTCCGCTTCAATTATTGAAAACTCCACAAAGTAGTTCCATGTATTTTCCTAAATTGGTGCATGATTTTTTAAAACATTGTACAAATTAGGAGCGACTGCTTTGATTTGTACATACAGAAATAAAAATTTAGCTTTTGGTCTATATCCTAAATAAATCAAACCAACAGATTTGAAACTTCTTTTATGGAAACAGAAGACATCGGTTTGGAAAATAAATAAATATTCGGCTCGTGCCTAGAAAACCTTAGATTAATAATGTACAACGATAATAACTGCTCAGTGAAAATTATTATTAAAATTCTGATTAGGTGCCATTTTATTGATCACTGATTCTACCTAAACCTGAGTACGTAAATCTAATCTTTCCAAGGAACAACCGACAATCATCAACTATATAAGTTATATTTAAATTATGTGTAAACAGAGTGAGAAAACAGTACAAGATGCAGAAACATAAAATTACTTACACATCATTTACTGCCCTCTAGTCAAACAGAAACAAATCAACAAATGACAAATCCGCAATTCTCTTTACTGATTATATATGAATTTTATTTATAGCAAGATTGGCTGAGTAATGATGAGTGATGCGATGACCTGAAAATGGTGGTGATTCACCACTGGTGAATTATAAAATGAATTCTTCACAAAAGACCTCATAACTTCAGACTTCAGAGGTCATGAATATATCTTGCCTTAGTCATACAGGCTCCTTACAAATTATTTAAATTCGACTCTACATTTTTCAGGATCAGTAAATATCTAAACCAAATGAGCACTTTTTGTCCCACCAAACCATTTTTCAATTTTCTGATGCTACCAGCCGTAATATTTCCCCTTTAATGTAGTGTGCACTGGCAAAATTAAGAATTACGTGTGTACGTACATATCACTGAACAACAAATGTTTCAAAAGCAATTAATTTACCTGTAATCAAGTTGACGTTGATATTTCCATCCACAGTTGAACTTTTATTCTTATCACACACACATTAATTTACCACATCCAATCACAAAATAATAAAGCTTTCAACTTTCTCTTCGTTTTCAAATAAGAAACTCTACTAGGCAATCCTTATTATTTCCATTTGATTAAACTAAAAATAACCCCGTATAATTTTTTTGATCAAAACTACACTACTATAGATAAATTATCTATCACATAAGTATAATAATATGTATGTATTATACTTTTTGAAACTTTCTTTTAAAACTTTCAAAATATTAGTACAAAAGTAGGGAACAATAACTACGTTTTTTAAACTTTTGCTTTCATTTCACACACTGAACATGTGTACAAAACAAACGAAACATTTCATGTTTATAGAATACACTCTCTCTTTACATCTGTCAAAACACCGATGTTTTAGAGAGTCCGCGTGAAACTTCATCTCATCTCTGTTTGTTGCTCCTTTCGGAACGATGCATGCATTTTGAGCTTGGCTTTTGCTCGGGTAAAAGTGTGTAAGTGCAGTGCAGGTGTACAACCTGGCTTCTCTGTATTTTTTAATTGCAAAAAGGAAATGAAGAAAGTTGTAAATTGGAATTTGACAAATTATTATTGACCTCCTAATCGACATTATGATTGTAGAATTAGATTTAGAAATATTTTTACCTTTTGCATACAAACCAATAACTAATGTACTTATGGAACATTTAAAAAATCAAAAATCCGTTTGTTTAAATACAATTTAAAATGGACTTAAAAATACTACAATTCGCAGTTCTATAAATTAAATTAATAAGGAAAATTATTATCAATGGCCTATTGATATTCTTGAAAAATTTAATGCGGTGTATTAGGCGAATAATTAAAAAGATGACTAATTGGGTTTGTGGAAGAATCAATCTGACTTATGACTTATGTAGGTATAGATTAGATACATACTATGAGAGATTACTAGTAAATTATTAGTAAAGCTTCAGTTCGGTTTTGAGTATTTTGTTTTTTATGGCAGCGTTGCATCGCCGGCAAAAACGTGCATTTCAATATGACTCTTTATTTCTGAAATAGATTCTTCTATTCCAAACTTCCGATGACAATACGGACAAATGGAGACGCTGCAGTCCTTTATAAAATGATCTACAGGAGATTTACTAGTGTTTAAAAATGATGCGGTTGGTTCACCTCCACTATTGTTAAGTGGTCCAAGAATGCCGCCGGTGCAATCGGGATCGGGGCTGGGGGTGAATGTGCAGGGTGGTAAACATCGGAAAGAAGGCGGAGGCTTTTGCTGTAAGCAGTTTTCTGACCGACTTACCCCATTTAGAGGCTTTAAATGACCGTCGTAAGACTGTCCACAAATTGTTTCAAGCAGTGCACGGGAAGTAGCACCTACAGTGTCAGATGAAACTGCTCTGAAACATTGAACATTATTACATTTTAAATCATTTAGAATATACAGCAGTTTAGTACATTTACAGAAATTGTAAATAATAAAATTGTAATAAAATATTGTATTTTTTGTTTTGCTTTTTGAACAAATTGATTTTATACCTTAGAGCTTTATTATTGCTGGATTTAGGTTTTGAAGGCTGTTTGTTTTTGACCGCTTTACAAGAGCTATTTGGAGGGGTCGTATTTCTGGATCGAATTTTATTACTAGAGTTGCCACAACTAAGCATTTCAACCAACTGTCTGGACTGAACTTCACCAGCTATTTGCTCGCATTTTTTCAGGAGATTATGAAGAACTGGATTTCTTGGACTTAACTCACTAACCTCACTTCCTAATTAATCATGTAACAAAGTGCATATAATTTCATTTTGGATACGCTAGTATTTTTTCCTTGAGCAAAGAACGTTACCTTCATTTAAATAGTAATGATCTCGTAAGGCCCCATACATTTCGGGACACCTTTGACATGCGCCCTCAATCAGGTTTACAAGTTGTAAAACCTCTGACTCCAAGGCGGCTACTCTGGGACTATCACTTCCTGTAGTTGTCTTTGGTTCATCATTGGTAAGTCGATTCTAAAAATTAAAAAATCATTTTCATCTGTAACACAAGCACATTTACCCTCGAAAAAGATGGAATTCAATTTCATTTTTAAATATTTACCCCCAATACAATATCTCTACCAACCGAGTCCAGCTTGCAAACTAACGATTGAAGCGCTCGTTCCTGATTTCCAATGACAGCTTTCAAAAGATATTCTTGACCTCCTTGGCGTCTTACGTTTACCCTCTGCTGTAAGACATATATCATACAATATAATATCGGGTAACATTTTACTTCGTAAGCGAAATCGTAAAAAGTCAAAAATAAAAATCTAATTTTATAAGCGTACCAAAGTATGTAACTCACTTTTAAATCCCTTCCCTTGAGATCCAGATACGTTTCCCCTTTGCATTTATTTAGATCAACCAGAGTCCCTTCATGATCCCTAACGGATTCATATCCCCTCGCATTTAAAGTGTATAAAAGATCAGAAAGAAATCTGTGTATTCTTGCTTTCTCCCTGTTTGTTTTCTCTAACTGCTCCTGAAGCTGCTTTACAGCTTTTCTCAGAGAAGTTACTTGTTCTTCAGCCTCACGCAATATTTCTGGACTCATTGCCACTTTTCTGTGTGGATTAAGGTGATGCATGGTACTAAGTACGGAGAGCTGTAATTAACGACCCCACGAGAGTTAAACAGATGGAGTTCAAATGTGTATTTTTAATAAAAATTTTATACTCACTGATCTGTTGTTAAACAAATTAAACCCATGTTCAGGATTAGGCCCCGGACCAGGTCCATGCAGGCGTCCATCACTAAGAATATTTTGATGTTTTTTGTATGATTTTCGTTGTGATTGTGGCTTTCTTGTCCCCGACTGTGGCTCATAACCAGAATATTGCGATCTGGACAAACTTTTATTATCCATTTCGAAATTTATTACTCCATTCTTGTGACAAAATTTCTACAGGAGATTAAGATATTTCACTGTTAACGGTTGTATCCGATAATGGTTAACGAGTTTTCTTTTAAAATTTCATTTAGACATGATTATACAATACTTTTTATTTTTAGGCGGTTACTTCTGTTGATTATTTTGTGTTATTTATATAAAAATAATTTATCTTGAGATGTACAAAAATTTCCAATCTGCTGTAAAAGCAGGGAAAGCATTTTATTTAAAATTACCTAAAGAAGTTATGTATGACATCCCCCTGCATCCCTAAAATTTCTTCCAATTATATCCTTCGTCACTTGTTAATTCTAAAGTATTTTGAATTACCAAAAATAGATGCTCAAAGTCATGTTGGGAGTATTGCATCAAATCTATAGTAACTTTATAGCCCATTTGTCATTGCATGGTCACTACTACGGTAATTGGTAGGGCAGATTCAGAATCTACTTTCTGATGATATCGTTAACACCGACTAGATTTCAGAGCGTTCTGAAGCTTTACTGCAGGCCAGACGCGACTTTTATTTATTCAGATTTTGATTTTTAAGCTTAAAAATTGTATAATTTATGATTTTCAATATAGTATCTTAAAAACGTAAGACCACTAGTCCAAATCAAAGTAACACTGAAAATTCAATACCAGACGAAAATCCTTATTGAAGTCAGTCATATAAAAAGGAAGATAAAGTTCTTGGGAAAAAATAGAAAATATGGGACAAGTAACAATATGCTAAGTAAAGTAACAAATATTCAAGAAAAAATATACTATAAATGTAACTAGCTACATGTATAGTTTTTATACCTTTTTGTGTCTTTTAGTAGTAGTACAGTAGTACATACACCGAAGATTACACTTTAACATTTCTGCCTGTCGTATGTATCCCCATATTTTACCGACATATTTAACTATGCTGAAAATTTGCATCTTAAAAGTGTTTCACGTTTCATTATGATAAAAAATATATATGAATACTAGTAGATGTATGATTTTTTATTTTAAAATATTGCACCGGCTGAAATTTACATGTTACGCATAAAACTAAAAATTTTGAACCAAGCATAAACATGTCTTCTTTTAGAAAGAAATAGTATTCAAAACGTAGTGTGTATATAATTTGTTTTAATAATCCACAATAATATTACATCTTGTTGTTTTGTTCTTGTTGTTTGTTTGTTTGCTATTTTATGCATGTCGAAAAGTAGTTGGGATATTGGTAAAGAATAAAATATGCAATGAAACAAAAAAAATGTACATATTATGCGAATTGAGTTTATGAAATTATAACTATTTCAAAGTCATCCTAAAATTTGAAATTTTGGTTTGATAAACTTCCTTGAAATGTTTTGATGACAAAATCAAGTGAAAGTAAAAATGCATATATCAAAGATGGATAGGATCAGAATTATTGACATATTCAGTTGTTAGCATAATTATAAGTAATCTAATTTCAAACATTTGCCGTAGCATGACCATGAGTATCAATCTTTAAAAAATGACAATTTTTTTTCAGAAAACCAAATAAACATCTTCAAGAACTTATGGGTCATGAGTCATGGTAGTATCGATTTCTACATATATTAGTTTTACAATACCCCAACCCAAAGTTTAACGTTTTATTACAAAACTACGCATATTAATAAACTTCCTGCGAATTCTCAGGATTGAAAAATTAAACCATACGCATATGCCAGTTCAGGAGCCTTCAGTTTAGTCGTACAGTCCTCCTAAGCTGAACAATAAAACGGAATTCCTGATCTGATAATGTTATACGCGCGGTTAATTATTCACAGTACTTTTGTTGAAAGCATACCTTTTCTTTTGTTAAGACTACATATTCATATACTAGTTTCGTTTCACCATATATCACTATCATCTTGGTATTTTTTTACAGATACATACTCTCAGGCTCTTATTGTTTGCTTTTTAACTTGAAAGTTTTTGCATTTTTTTGTTTGTCTGCTACTGTTAAAATAAAAGCATAGGTTTTTACGACTGTATTACTGCGTGCGTACACTTTTACTGCGATCATGATCATGAAATCAAGATTGAGAACCCTTTATGTTTTTAAATCGTAGAATAACAATGACTAATGCAATGCAATGAAGGCGCATATATATACACTATACACACATTGTTTCATACTTTCTTGATACTTATCTATTACTGCAATTGCAATGTTTTTTTTTGCAAACCCGTTCATTTTTTGCTGACTGACTGTAAACAGGTTGAACTGTTTATTTTTTGCGCAACACCTTTTAAAAATTGGCTGCCTTGCGTAAGTAAAGGCATTCAGCCAGCAACATAAAAAAATTAACAGTACATAACAAAAAATTAAATACATACAACTTAATAGGACTGTGATACTGTATTATCTTTCGGAAATTTATTTATAAATTCAACAAGAATATTAAATCAATTCATCCAGAATTTTGATACTTTTCATGGATCTTGCTTTGACAATAAATTATGAATAAATTTGATCTCATTTATGTGACATCTGCCTGCACCACCGCATTTCTACATACATGAAGTCGTTTGTCGTTTGCTTGATGTGGTTTCGGTGGTCCACCCACCCACACCCGTGGTTTCCTACAACTTGGATGGAACACTGAGATGAGATGCTGCTGAGTACACAAACAAACCACCAGCGTACGCGATGATTACACGTAGCATCTCAGTAAGATGCTTACAAATAGCCAATGCAAATACACAAAAATAAAAGGCAACTTTTTCACTTGGAGTTGGAGTATGAGAACTGAGTGAGAACAGGTGATGGACGATGATGACGACGACAGTAAAAGTCTAAAGATGGCTAGTTAGCATCTGCTACTTTGAGTATTGAGTTGAGGAACAGCTTAAAGTGAAAGTTGAAAGTTGTTCTTAGCTCTTGTTCAATGATTGTTAGCTATTTTTGTCGTTGTGAACTGAATTGACATAAAATATTTTCGCAACTTTTCTCTACGCAGTAAATTTTTCAGCATTTATTAAAATTGGTGGCACGGTGGGAGGGTGTTTGATTACAGCATGTTTTGCAATTCACGATTTTTTCGGGTGTATTTTGGACATGGGCTGTTGTTTATAGCCGGTTTAGACAAATAAACTTTTGTTAGTTTTGTTACTTGCGGTTGTACTAATTATTAATATGTTAGTGTACAATGTCCGCTCTAATTAAGGATTGAAGAAAGTTTTTTTTCTTGGTCGTTGATCAAGTAGTTTTTGCAGTGCACGCACAGTTGTATCAGCAGCGTTGATTTAATGTATTGAGTAGATAAATGGGTATAAGATGGTGGAGGCTTTTAACGGGACTTTTGACATTTTATAAGTCAATGGTGTAAGGTAAGAAATTAAGGATTTCGAATTTAATTGTATCTTATACATGGTTCTATGTTGCCTATATTTTAGTGAAAAACAGTAATCTCATTTTGCAGCAGCTGAGCAATGTTTAAATCAATTATGGATAATAATGAGTCAACTAAGGAGTGAGGAGGTCTTCAATCCTGAACAACTTGGCTCCTGTCCTGATATTGGTAGCACCAATAAAACCAATCCTTCTCCAACTAACACCACACCTTCAGAAAGCAGACAAGACTCTCAAGAGATTTCCGGTTCCTCCTCTTCATCTCAATCTCTGAATAGTGATATCCCTTATGATAAAGTTCTTGCGTCCAGTGAAAGTTGTAGTGTTGTGGATGACACAGACGACCTTTCTAGTTCATTCTCATCGTCCCAGTACAATATAGTAAACTCCAGTACTGGAAGCTCTATAGTTAGAAACTCTTGGCGATCCGTTGCATCTGGAACTGGAAGCGAAGAGTTAACTACTGATGTTAGTTGCAGCAATTTATCCTCGTCGGAGAGTGAAGCTGAAAGTAACCTCCATTCTGATAATCAAGAAATAGATACATTTGGTTGTGACCAAGAGAAGGATCATTACTCATCGGACGGCTTTGAAACTGAGAATAGTGAAGGGGAAGAGAATTTAAAGGCTGTTCGTACCTTTCGGAAATTTGTATCTGAAGGGACTTTAGGAAAAAGCCCAAGAAGCAAACGTGCTAAAAACCCGCATTTACATTCCCAAGTCCATTATACCAGGAATCAGTCCCAAGGGGTCAACAGCAGTGTTTCCAACGTTGAACGAGACCAACCAGAAAACAGACCTGACCCACAAAATAGAATTAATTTATTACGTCGTTTAGATAATTTTCTTCACAGGATGTCGGTTAGGGTGTCACGATATCATAAGGAGCTATGCATTGTCTTCCTTGTCTTTGCAAGTGGAATTGCCTCTCTCAGATCAACGTAAGCGTAAATGGACTAATTTAGCAATTTATCAATTCTAATGTTTTACATAAAAGTAGCGTGCTCAGAAGGGTTTAATCTTTCATTTTATAATTTTAGACCACCAAAAATTCGAGCTACGTCAGTTCCCAGTCCGTTTTATGAAGAAAAAGATGCGCCATACTTTTTGCAAGATAACTATATGGGAGAATATATAGATTTGGCGAATAAGCAAATTCCATATCATCCGTCATTTCTGTTTTATTATGCACCGTGGGATTCTGAGTCTGTTGCTTCTAAGTTAATATTCCTTAATGTTGCAAAGCATTTCTTTTTTACCTATCATGGTAGAGTAAAATTTTATGCAATTAACTGCTGGTGGCCTGGAGGACAGTGCAGAAAAAACTACAAAAATTTATCTCATTATCCTATTTTTGTTGCCCATATTGGTAAAGCAGCGGTGAGTTTGATAAAAATGTATCCTTATTTGTCATAAAATATTGAGAAATTGTATATTTTAAACCGTAAGTAGAAATATTTAATTTAACTTTTGATTTTATATTATAATTTTTAGGGTATAATTTATAACGGCCCTATCAGGTTAGAACCAATGGTAAAGTTCATAAATTCACTTCTGAAGCCTGTCACAAGAATAGACACTGAAGCAGAATTATGGCACTTTAGAGCTCAACACGATGTAAGATTTTTTTATAACATTAAATTTTAATTATTATGGTTTGAAGTTGCACTTTTTGATATAGTTTTAATAGTAAATATAACTTTTATGAAATTTTTATCCAGGTTATTATGTTGGGTTATTTCAACTTTACGACTGCTGAGGCATCTGAAGCATATGAAACTTATCTGCAAATGGCGCTCAGTATGATTACCTACATTCTTCAACTTCACAATATGTCAAACTATCCATAGGTCCTAGATTGCCTTTAAACTTTATTAATTTATTATTTTCAATTTTAGGAACCTTTGAGGCAGATCCTTTCAACCAAGTTGGATTTGGCTTGTTTCTCCGTCCAGAGCTTGCAGAAAAGTTTTTTCTCACCTCATCAAATGCTATATCTTTGGTTTTGTTCAATGAGATTCATACGGCCAAATGGCATGGCGGTTATCACACGCAAGGGTTGAAAGGTCCTGTAACTCAAGTTGCTGAATGGATTATAGAAAGAACAAAATCTGTACCTTTGACTTGGGTTTATGCTCTGCGAAATGGATTTGCAAACCGTCCTGTGGCTTTAGGACCACATGATTTTGCTCAACAATTGTCAAAAGGTCCCATATTTTTGGTGGTGACAAGACGATACTTTCCATCAGGTCATTCCCCATTTTACATGCAGGCAAAGGAAATTGCACTTGACTATTTTAATTGCAATAGAAGTGGAAACGTAACGAAATTACGACGAACTACTCATAAAGTTAATGCAGGTTTGTTATTTATTTCAATCCTCAATGCAATCTTGTAAATACTGCAACATGTAACGTTCAAAACTCATACGGAAAATTTCTGTGTAGAATGGGCGTCAATATGGAGCTCGGTGGTACAAATTTGTCAGCGTAAGGGAAGCTACCAGTGTCAACAGTTGCTTCCAAATATTCAACACTGGAACCAAAAGAAGGCTCTGTTCAAAAGGGAGCCCCTGCAACACTATGAAAATATTTCCGCCTCTTTGAACTTTACAGGATTAAGTTGTGCTTCAGAACGTCAGTTTAAATTTTTAGCAATCGATCCTGTGGACGTGCCTTATTTTATCAGACTGGGACTTAGTGGACTGAAGAGTCCTGAAGGATATTCCAGAGATTTTTATATTGACCCAATGGCCTTTATAATAGATTCTGAGGTATGTATGTACATTTTGTAAACCATTCGCGGTTAGTTGCGCCGGCGCAGTACAATATTATGTTTTACAATTTACTCTAAAACGTAATACAATATTTATTTAGAATGACGTTATCTTGCCACTTTCATCGTTAAATATTTCTGATGTGGCTACGGCTATCCACAATTACACAGTAATAACTGAGGGGGGTGAAAATGGAAAGATATCATCACGTTTATTTTTGAACAATAAGAACGAAAATGCTGATGATTTGACCAACGAAAGTAAAACAACTCCTTCTGATCCTAAAAATAATGCAAACCATTTTGAGAGTTGGGGATCCAGTGATCTAATTCATTACATTAATGGAGACACTCGGCATAACAATTCCATTCTTCTTCTCTACACCGCTTCATTTTGTGGGTATTGTGCCGTTGCTGTGACTCATTTGGTAGCCTTGTCAAGATTCATTGTGGAAAATTACGGTAGTGGAAACTTGAAGGTGACTTTAGTGAAGATTGACATGTTCAAAAATTCATTGCCTCCAGAACTCAGTCCTGAACAACTACCTACGGTAGTATTCATTCCCAATTGGAAGTAAGTCCCTATCATCTAACCTAATAATAAATAGTTTGTTGTTAATGTTCATTTTAACAGCTATAAGGATTGATATTTATTAAAATCTCTATTATAGATATTTATAGTTTGTTGTATTTAATAAGTAATTTTATTTCTAATTTAATTGGATATTCAACTAATTTTCTACTTTACTTTCACGTAGTCGTTCAGACATCCGACTGTACCCTGAAGCCCAAGACGTAACTGCACTCGGACTACTGCGATTTATCTTAAGTGAACTGGAGCCAAATACGAGAGTTAAGGCGAGTCTTATGTCTCCGTTATGTGGACCAGCTAGTCGACAATGTTCCAAATCTCAATCTGACTCAACTTGTAAAATGTCTCATTCTTCAGCGTCCATATGGGCACAAACCAACGTAACTGAGGAGGAAAGGCAATTGTGCATAAAGTCAAGTAGATCTTCTGTATCAAGTCAAATTGAATTGCTGCTTCAAAGACTACAGAATGGCGAAGAAGCCATGTTTGATACTGTACATAGCCCTATAAACCAGATGGTAAGAAATTGAGGACAGTTGTTTGCAGTTTGTAAACAACTTTTTTCTGCGAATCATTTTCTTAAATTTTCATACTTCAAGAATAATACTAATAGATATTGTAATAACAACAGACAACACAGACGTGGAACGGACAATTGCTGGATCGACTGAGGACTTTAGCAGTTACTCTGGATGTCTCCTAGTCCAAATCAATAAATCATTGATTTCACAAACTTCTAGCAGTGATCCCTAATCTATACAACCCGAGATCCTCAAAAAGAACCTTCATGTATACCATACCATAAGGTGAGGACTGCTTTATAAAGAAAACAACTTTTTATATCGTAAAATTATGCTATTGCGCCGATTGAGCGTTAAATTATGCACAGTATGAGTACTAAATAATGTTGGTTTATATTTGCGAGTCTTATAAAAATGTATTTACAATGGACACTAATAATTATATAGTGCTATGTAATAAATTATTTTAGTCGATTTTCATGTTGCTGGATACAAAAATAAGAATAAGAAGACTGTAACAAAACA
This sequence comes from Sinhomidia bicolor, assembly GCA_027743785.1. Classification (NCBI taxonomy): domain Eukaryota; kingdom Metazoa; phylum Arthropoda; class Collembola; order Entomobryomorpha; family Entomobryidae; genus Sinhomidia; species Sinhomidia bicolor. The sequence continues at coordinate 12,529 of JAHZMT010003366.1, forward strand.
ACTACCAAAGACATTATTTTTGTTGGTAGCTCAAAATTTTGATTTTACGTAAACTCAACTCACGCGCTCGTACCTCAGTGAGAATAGGAAATATATTTTAAAAAGTAAATCATTATTATAAAAATATGGATGTACTACTATCTAAAAGAGTATTGTAGCCAAGCACTAACGAGTCAGTAAGTCATAAAGTGTAATAATGTAGGTATGGTAAGAGCTTTGCAGATTTCTTCTTGGATGATGGTGCTGTAATTTATACTCATTTTAAACAGCATGAGCATATGATGTGCTTCATGTTTATTTATTTTTGTAACAATCGTTGCTACTTTATTGTTATAAAGCTGATTGAAACAAGCTGAGTTTGAAAAACAGATCAAAACAGCATAAATGTATGCGAAAGAAAGAAATTCAAGTAATCTTACACATGTAATGACTAATTTCAGTTAAACGTGAACGTATTATAAAGTTTACTTTACTAAAAGTTAAGTATGTAGATATCTAATTGTAAATGTTGCTATTTATTTTAATGATATTTGGTTCAGTTTGAACTAGTAATTTTGTAGCGTTAAACGTCGAAGAGAAGATATGCATTGCGTTATATTAGTATGTAATGTACATCTTATGTTATAGTAGTTATGTGGTATAAGTTAAAGCCCAATCTGTGATCATACCTATATTAATATACATAGATTATGATTATCTATATACCTACATAGTTAAGTTTGAAGAAATAAAAATATTAATATATTTTTTGGTGGTATACATACAGCACGTTTAAATTTATCAAGCATATATCATGTACTTCATACAAGGTGATAATGAATGAGTATCTTTATTTCATATTTAGGCAGCATTTTCATTGATTAAATAAATTTATCACAAACAATGACCCAAAATAGATATTTTTAGGCTTGGCTTTACACAACGGTAACAAGTAATCATACTGAACTTGTAGTTTAACCCTATATGGTAATACTTAAAATGCTCAAACAGGTGTGAAATTTGGGAAATCCATAAGTAAATATTATGGAAGTGTAAATATTATTCCATCAACTTATAAACTATTAGTTATTCATATTGAATTAAATCGACTAGACTAAACATATGATGATTTTTTATTTAATGGACAATTATCAAAATTATTCTTAATACAAACAAATTGACCATATTCCTTTTGTAACTTTTTACTTACTTTCTAACTTTTTGAAATGTTTGAAATGTACAAGTACGTATATCCATACGTAAATCCTTATTATTATTTAAGTTCTCATTTCTTGGCGTAAGCATTGCTTGAATGAGTCCCATCCTTCATTCTTGGTATTTTGCTGCAAATAAAAATTATTTGAATTTAATCATTTTGGATCAAATCAAGTATAAGATTAAATAATAATAACCAAAACATAATTTGCCCAAAAGGTAAAATCAATAAGCGCATTTTAGTATGGTAAACAGAATTATTTTGATTTCTTCTTCTACAAATTAAAATCCTAGCAATAATTTTTTACAATGAAGCAAAATATTAACTGTAAGGTAACAAAATTAGCAAACTGATTTACTCACTTTTTAAAATCTTCATAACGAATTTCACGTTTTCCTTTTGGTCCAAAGAAATGAACCAATAGTGTTGTATCCACTATGTGTCGTCGTTGTAAACCCCTTTCATCATCAATAAAGTCTTCATTTAGATCCTTTTTTTCTTGTTTCTTTGATTTGTCTTCGTCTTCTTTGCCACCTACATCTCCGCCATCGTCATTCTCTTTCTGTTCTCCGTTAGCGTCTTCTGGATTCAGTAGACCCCGTTTATCCTTCCAAGTCATACTGAAAACTTTTTCCAACTTGAAAAATGCACAGAATGTACCAGTTAGCTTTAATTTCATTTGCCGTTGACGATTTAAAAAGTTTAGTAAACTGTGTAACAGCACATCAGTTAGCAGAATACGAAGAAACAAGCACATTTTTTACAGACATTTGATATTTGCATTATATACGCATAGTACAACAAATTACATGGAGTTCTTAAAACACAGACAATAATGATGCAGTGATGTTTCGCAACAGTCATGCAAACTATAAGCAGTAATTGATTGCAAACAGTCATATTGAAAATTCGAACGGATTGTAGTACACAAATTAGAGACGAACAGGCACCTCTGTTTATCACAATAATACAGACAGACTGGACTGGACATTATTGGAAATGACATAAAATCCATCTTACGTATTTACGGCACGATATATAACAAATATAAAACTTTGAAACAACTAAACAACAAGTAATTAAAATAAAATGTGTATTACCAGAAAGCGGAACGGAACAAAACGGTACAAACATTAAAACAGCGCATCCACCCTTACACCATAACAAGTCTGAACGAGTAGTTCCAAAGCTGACGTTGATGTCATCACCACAGACTTTTCATGGTAAACAACAGATCCAAATCACATCTAGCTGGAGGAAGTAAATACATAATTCCCATTTTTTAGAGACGAGTGTTTTGACAGAAAAAAGTGACCGGACCAGAGAACCAAGAAAGCTGATTGATCGCAATAATAAATTACAAGCAGCCACCTTTTGAAATGACGACGGCTGGACTATCTCGCTAGATGGAAAGGAATTTTCTAATTTGTCACCAATATAAACTTTCAAGTTTTGGATGACGGATTCCTTCTTGTAGGAGTGAGTAGGTATCAGGTGCATTAACTAATAAAAAATAAGTAAATTAAATAAAAATTCGAAGCATGTTTTTTTAAAAACAAAGCAGCATACCATGTCAGATTAGTATGTGTATTGTGTATGTTAAATTACGAAAAAATAACCACTATAATCATGAATAAATTAAATTGCTTATCCCGTTATTACTTTGAATCTATTTTTTTGAATAAATAGCAGTGTGAAAACATTTTGTTTGTGTACTAAACAAACGGTTATATAGATATATTTTCAGTGTATAATATTCTTTTAACAAAAGCAGCCTTATTTTTGGCGATACGGAATAAATAAATAAAAGAAAGTTATATAATCTAACATCTAACCGTGATACATAATACGACTCGTATTATTATACGAGGAATCTTCGCATTTTATTTTCATTGACTAAACTTACGACTAAGAATTCCGTTTTGTCGACCTTCTCATCTCTTGACACATCGAATAAATTGAAAGCCACGCGAAAACCAGTTTGAGGCTTGGTTAGAATTGAAAGTAGAAACAGATACTCGGTGTACGAAATGATTCCTGAAAAATTTCATCATAAAAAAATTCATTACAACTTCAGTTTTTTGCTCGTGCCTTTTAACAATAGATCCACATAAAATATCAAAATGATTATAATGTGCTAACTAACTAACCTTTATCTCGTATGTTTCGAAACATTTGTGGAGAACCTTTATGTAGTGGAGGAGTTGAATCCTTGATCACTTGCAAGTCGACTTTTGTTAATGGCTTTCTTTTTAAGCGTGCTGTAGATAAAGTACAAGAAAATTTTTAGTTTAGTTTAGTAAAGTAGGTAAATTAATAACCGTAGGGTTTATATTTATAAGTATGAGTACTAACGGCGAGGTTCTGCTTCCACAACGGATTCCAAAAAGTCCTGCGGTGTCATGTACAACTGGCCGTCGTACTCGACAGATGCGAATCTCAAAAAACGCCTTTCACGAGACGTCAGTTTTATAGCTTTAACTTCATCCTAATGTAAGTACAAAACGGATTTTGTAATAAAATGACGAATGAAATTAAAGAGTTTGCATTCAACTTTCTACTTATTACTCATGAAACCTTACTTTTCGTGATTTCAACGCATGCACAGGTCCTCGCAGTGTTATTAAATGCGTGCCAAAATATACGGTGGCACTGGCTCCAAGTGCAGCAAGGACAGTTTTCCTAAGCGTTCCCCAGCTCCAGCTACTATTACCAGACTGCTGACTATGCTGATTAGAAAAGGGTCTGGAGATATGACGCTTAATCAAGCATTGCTTAGGTTGCTGTGTTCGAAACAGCCGAAACGCTCTTCCAATCGAACCCATGACTATTGGTAGTTAGTTACTTTACTTGAGGCCAATACCGATTTACTTTCACAAACACACCAGCAACAACAGTTTTATTTTCTCGCCTTATATGAAACTTTTCTAAGCCACTTATAATTTACTATCATTAATTTTTCGAACAATCGGATATTTCTTATCGGATAGACTGATAAACACCTTACAATAATCTTTTCGTCATCACTTCTTTCGGTAAGTCTTTGTCTATTTCAGTCCTTCGTTCTACAAACACTTTATCATCAAACCAATCACCCAACCAAAAACCATATGATATTTGTAAATATTATGGCAAGATATGTAAATGTATCCAAACAAACAATTTTCAAATTATGCATTTTTACTTGTTTACCTATCTTGGCAAAATATGTACATAGTTTGCTCATGGGAGTCATTCATCAATTACGTCACAAGCTATTTTCACCGAGTTTTTTCCCCAGCCCGACCCTTTAGCGTGTTAAATTAACCCATGCATGATGCATGTATTGATCACACCGACTTACCTATGGCCATATTACTTGAATGCTTCCTAACATTAAAAAACCAGTGCAATGTGCGTGAGTAAATACCGCAATGTATAATGGGTATAGACGATCCTTTTTAGGATCATCATAAGTACATAATACACTGCGGTATAAAATTTAACTCCGCCCACCCTCTCCCTGGCAAATACAGACTAG
>JAHZMT010003367.1:0-24060 GCA_027743785.1 Sinhomidia bicolor
TTTTTTTCCTTCTTTTATTTTATCCTTCTAAAGAAGGGTAATAATATATAGCAGCATCGTTGTAATAACACAGATTGTCTGTCTGCTACATAAAATACTTGACTCACTCTCTGGTCAATCAGTAGACACACCATAAACAAAAAAAATCTTTTGCTTTCTTGTTTCTGATTTAGTTGGTTAGAGTGAGTAAATGAGTGAGTCTGGCAATATATAGTCAGCATGAATATCTGCGAAAAAAATACAAAAAGAAAAATGATCAACTAAAGTATGTATGTATAGTTGTGGTATCATCTTCATCGTCATCATCATCATATCATGATTTTATCACAGTCCACAGACTACAGACTAAACTAGAGATCAACGAAAACGAGGGAAAAAAAGTCAAGAGAAAAAGGCCTATTCTTTCCACCGTTTCTATCTACAACATACTTTTTGTCTGTTGATTTGTGCAGTTTGATAGGGCAATATATATTTAATAATATATTATTATTATTATTTGCTAAAAATCAAGAACAAGTTATAGTTACAGCATCGTCGCTATATTTAATGTATGTTTGTATGTATATTATCTTTATTATACTTTTTTATGCATACATGAATGCAAAATGTGTACCTATACAATTACAACAAGCTGTAATTGTGAAATTTTTGTGATACTATATATATATATATATACATATATATTGCACTTGTGTATGCTTATGTATCATGTAAGTAAGTATATATCTATTTTTTATTGGAAATCCCAACAGGACGTGTNGTAAGTAAGTATATATCTATTTTTTATTGGAAATCCCAACAGGACGTGTTACGTTTCAACGAGAAAGTAGTGATCACTACTCCATACCCGGGATTATTTCAACTAGAGATCAATCTTAATCCTGCCATTGTACCGGATCGAGGCTTATACAACCTTGGACTACACTCAAAATGGAGATCAGGATCCACATGGGAAGAGGTAAATGTTCTACGATACCATGCAATAATATCCTTTCTCTGTACTGCTGCTGTCGCTCTTTTCTTTTACCCAGTCTCCTTTTCCCCCTCTCATTTGTTTGACATAAATCATGATTTAACCTTTTTTCTGCACTAAAAAAGCGCTGCATTTGTTTTGTATACAGTTTGGTGTTTTTTTTCGTTATAAACAACGGGTAAACTATTTAGGTATGTATTTAATAAAGTATATTGAGAAGATTTTTTTAGTGGTATAATTTTTTATTTAAAATTCTGACGTTTCGGTTCCGTTTCACAAGCTTACATACATTAGGGAGCAGAAAAAAATGCAAAAGGTAAACTAACAAATCTGTAAATGTCCAACAACAAAACACTTATACACATTCTCCTGTTGCAGTGGTGCAAGTATCTGAACTCAATTTAGCTAGCTATATTTTTTCCAATTACGTATGCAATATGATTGTGCGTGCACGTGCAGACTCAACGAAAGCTGGAAAATATTACTTTCTCCGTGTAAGCCCATGCCTGCTGCTTCCAGTCTACCTTTTTTCCTTTTTATTCTTATAACTTGTTTCCCTAGCGAGTGCAGCAGCATGAGCAAAGTAAAAAGAAAACAGTGAGGCAGGAAAACACTAGGTATTATTAGGTAATAAGTTTGTTGCTTATTGTATGTATACAGTACACATATGCAGCGAATTATAAAGCTGTTCTATGCACAGAAAATTATAAAGTCATGGAGAACAGACCTTGCTTGTTATTGTAATAATAATGATACATGTTGTGCATCATGAAGCAAACACTTAATTTCCCCCTGGACCGTCCTACACAACAATAAAGTAGCCAGAAAGAGTGAAAAAGTCAGCTTTGATCTGATGATCCTTTGAAGAAAAAGAAGAAGAAAATAAACACCCGCATGCTTTTTTGGGGAGCTTTTTTCTACTACCAATAAATTTTTTCCAAAGATGTTCAAACGTGGAAGAAGGGTTGGAAACAGTGTTTTGTAGAAGAATAATATCTGTTAATAAAAATACAATATTTATTAGGGCGGCTTGGTTGTCCGATACGGACCTCAATCTATGTACGCAGCCATGGTGGCTGAGGATCTGGAGAATGCCATGTTTGACGATTGTACTCCATCAGAGGGAGAAGATGATTTTGGTGAAGGAGGAGGTGGTGGTGGTGGTGGTGACGAGGAATACGGTGGTGATGGTGGTGGAGTGATACCAGCTACAGCAACGGTGGACACGGCAGAAAGTCAGCTTTTCCATTTCTACTCCCCGTTAAAGTGGGCCAACGTGGTGAAATTAGAATACCAGCTGGTCCCAAAGTCCCCTGACAGTGACGTTGATGGAGAAGCTCAAGCTCTTTATCAAGACTCCCAAGACGATCAAGACCTCTCCTCTGTCGTCGTCTTTGCAGATCAGTTCCCTCTTCAAAATTTTGCGCTTGTTTATCAGGCCACTAATGCCACCATCAGTACCATTCTTCAGGCAAGTTTTTCTTGAAACTTTTTTTCCTACGCATTATTATTTTCAAATTATTTCAAAAAAGAAATTAATTATTTAGCTCAAGATACTTTTCTTTCGAAAAGCATTTATTTCACCAAAAATGATATTCGCCATCAATTCATCTTTTATCCTGTTATTATGTGTATATACATATGTACCTACTGGAATATACAAAGACGAATGTGTAAATAATACCACGCCGACACTTTTTATTCTCCAGATTTTTTTAAAAACTTTACGCATTTCTCTGATTCTCAGCTCAGTACGTGTTGTCAGCTGAATTTTACTTTGTTGTCGTGTCCGTGTCCATCTGCACCTTTTGTTTTGTATTTTTGCACGTTACTTGTTTTGTCCGCAACCAAGGACTTTTTTCTTCGCCCGTCTAGTCTTTACGTCTTGCGCTGGCATAACTATTTTTTTCAAGCGCACTCACACAACTTGCCTTTTAATTTAAATACATACCTGTACAATATCCTTTTATGCGTGTGGGCCATTTGCACACTTTGTTGTTGTTGTTGTGCCACTTTTCTTTCGTTTCTCCCTTTTTTACAGAATTTGCATTTATTGATCTTTGTTACTCTTTCTCCTTCACTCACTCTTTCTAATGTCTAAACATTTTTTAGCCTCTTTCATCTCTCTTTCCCTCTACCTCCAAAAAAAGTACTTATTATTATTATAACTTCTATATCGAGGAGACAGGCCCAGCCCCCCTTACCTGAATTGTTTTGTAAACGTTCTCCACTTGCGAACTGAGCAAACATACATGTCTGCATAATAATGTTTAATGTCTGCTATAGCCAAAATAACAATAACAGCACACACCTAAATATAAAGCTCCTTATCATGGAAACGTTAATGCATGGAAGGTAAAAAAAGTACAAGCATCCACCTGATCCACCAACAATAATATAATGTTAGCAAGTACCTTTTTTCATACCTAGCACTATTGTTATTATTATTAGGGGAAAAAATCATTGTTGAAATTTTTTCTCACATACATACACACATACTTACATACTGTATTTGTCCCGTGCGTGTGTGATATTCCATAATATTTTGTTTTTTGAAAAAACTTGTTCATCGTCTGTGGCTTTCACCTTGTTCTTCATTTACGCAGAATTGCTGCCTTTTTATTATTATTATGACATGACTCTTATGCGACTACTGACACAATTTCTTCCTATAACGGTGCTAAAAGTTCATTGCAGATACTCTAGTATACCGACAAGCACGCCGGTGAAATTGTAAGTACTTAAAAAAGGCGTTACAAACAACAATTGTATATGCCACTAGTGTACGTGGCGTGCATGTTTATATTGCATGGGTATACCTATATGGAGTTTGTGTCTACAAAAAGTGCAGTTTGGACCGTCGTCGTCGTTAGAAGAGACGTTATTATATGCTTATTTTTTCTTCTTTTTTTTGCACGCGGCTCCCTTCTTTTTTTCGTTTGTTTTCCAAATTGACTGATATCGCTGGGCATACTGACAAGTTGGAAAAATTCATTGGACATTTACAATCTATTATGCGTCTACGTGTATGCAATAATATGTACTAGTTATAATAAGTAGTAGGGAAAATGAAAAAGAAAAACAGTTTAGACACGCAGTACGAAACATGGGACAGAGAAAGAGAGAGAGAGAGAGAAAACAATTTATTGAGGTGAAGGCTGTCGCTACAAACTGTACATAATGGCAGAAAATGGGAGAAACCATAAAACTTTTCATCATTTTGTTATTATTATTCTTATTATCCTCTTGTTGGCTAACGTTTGGAAATGTTGCTGTTGCTACTCATGCAATCTTGTAGTATTCCTGGCTTCCATTCAAAGCTGGCATTAGCCCTACAAAAAATGTTATGATTCTGTCGGGAAGGTTTTTGTGGTTTATGAACAAGTAACAAAAACAAGTAGTTGGCACACCGAAAAAAACATTGGTAAATTCCAATTCATACAATTTAAGTAGGTATTAGTCATTTCATGCTCATCTGGCTGAGTCGTCAAATGATGAAAAACATGAAAGTTCTCGTTTTTAACTGGCAACCGACCTTAACTTTTTTGTGGTTTAGTTGGATGTTGTTGTTGTATACGATGTGGTAATAAGCAGTTAAGACTAAGGATGGATGATAATGGCATTTTGTAGTAGTAGTTGTTGTTGTTGTTGTTGTTGTAGTAGTAGTAGTAGGAGTTTGTATACCTGAAAACAAAGTAAAAACTAAACAACAACTTCAACAGTATCAAACAAGCACTACGTTTTTTCTGGTGTTTTCTGTTAAGTAGCAGTATGCATGTACTAGTAGTAAGAGGTGATGGTGGTAAAGGTGACGATGAGGTGGAGGTAAATAAAAGTTGCTAAAGCAAAGTAATAATAATAACAATAGAGACAAACTATGATAAAAAAGGGGGTAGAAGTGAAATTATTTCTGCCATATTCAGTAGCAGGTCCTAAACTCTGCAATAGATTCATATTTGTAGGACAGCGTGGTTATCCCATTTTAATGAGTTTGGTCGTAAAGAATTATTAACAAGTAACTTGTTGTGAAGTAGTAAAGTGTAAACAGAAAGCTCATTGTTCCGCTGAGAGGAACGAAGGACGAATAAGGAAAAACGACGACGACGACGACGATGCTGATTATGGTGATGATGATGACGACGACCGATGCGACACACACACACACACAAAATATTTCATAAAGTAAAGAGGTATATAATACTAGTTTACTTGGCTGTTGTTGTAGAAGGCTTTGTGTGGAGAAAATATGTACTTTGGAAAATTTACGAGGGAGAATAAAATGATTCTACATGGCACAGTAATGTGGCACTTGTACCTTTTTCCTCTTGTAAGGCTAATTAAGTGTGGCTACAGTTTCAAGGTCAATAAAATTCTCAAGTTGGAACATGACTGGTTTTAGCCTGCCCTTTGTACGTTATGTTTTGACACCATTTTCATGAGAATGGTGGTGGTGGCGGTGGTGGTGATGATGATGATGAGGGTGATGGGTGCCGGGAGAAAATAGGTAGGGATTTTGTACATGTTCTTGTAAACCGCAGCAGCAACTACAGCAACAACTGCGTGCATAATCAAAATAACAAGGCCACCTACAATCGTATGCATGAAGAGAAAAGAAAACAAGTGAAAGTTTTAAACAGCAGAGGAAACACAACCGTCTGGTTTAAAACCAGTTATTTTGAAGCGTTTAGGCATACCAGAAAAAATAACACCGTGAGTTCATGAGATTATGCAAAGAAAGAGTAGTAAAAGTAGTTGGAATAAATATAATAATGTGTGGTGGTGGTGTTGGTGGTGGATTCAGAGAGAAATTCGCCTCGCGTGAATCATTAAGCTTGTTTGTGTATATTAATTGTCCTGCTTAAAATACTTAATTAGCCATGTATGCGAGGCTCCCACATAGGACCTTGGTTTAGTAATTTCGTCTGACATCATGTCCATTTTCGTGCATGTTTTTCCTGCTTATGTCAAGGGCTAACCATTTTCATTTAAGTGAAAAAAAACTTTTTGAAACAAACAAAATATTTTTTATTCTGGTAAAGCATTATTATTATGAAAAAAAACAATGCTCAAAGTAAAAATAGGCACACGGCTGACTAGTAAAGTGTAACAGAGATAGATATGGCTATTAAATCTATCACTGTGGTATTTGGAGATTGAACAAGAAATCTTTCCCTTATGACGTTTGTTCTTGATGAATGAATATTGTTGTGTTTACAGAATGAAGCTGAAAAACAAACGCTCACTGCTAATATTGACGTGCCTACTTGGACGGATAGACTAGCCGTCGAGTTACACTCGACGCTAGATCTCAGTGAGGTTGAACGAAAACTGAGCGTCCGAGCGATATCTCATCATCCATCCCAACAAGAGGTTAGTTTCGTTTCGAGTAGTGGTAGTATAGTAGTAGTAAAACAAGTGAATTTAAATGCTACCCATTCATTTACTTTTGTTGATTAAGATAAAAAATATTTTAAAAAAAATAAAATACCCTTAGCTTTTTGTATCATTGAGTATTTATACAGGCGTTATTATCAAATGTCGTGTATGTAGGTATTGTATGATGTAGCATTGTGTTTTTCGCTTTAATTAACGGTTCGTATCTCTCTTCTATTCTTGTTTGCTGTCATTGTTAGTGCTCAGTCATGTCACTTTGGAACAATCAATTGCCACAATACTTTAGTGGGAATTTGGAAGTGAGCACGCCGATTGAAAAGCTTGAGCAACAATCCGCATCCGTCATGTACGCCCATAATGAGGGCGAGGGCTCGTACACGGCTGATGTCGAGCTTACGTCCATTTCCTTTGACAAGCTGGCAACAAACGTTGTTCTTCAACCAAACCACTTTAGCATGACTCTGAACACTCCATTGGAAAGCTATCAGTATGCTATTTATTTATAAAATGCTTTCATTCGAATAATAATAATAATAATAACGATGATGGCGATTCCAGACAAACAGAGTAATTCAATTCTCCCTTTATTTCCGGTCGGGGCAAGGGAAAACAAATTTGAAGAGCATTGAACGTGAAACCCTTTTATTTACTTCCGTATTTAGGGAAATTGAAATTCGTGCTGATACCAAGGACAACGAAGACGAGTCCAGTGATACGAAAAATACACTGATAACATACAAGAATGCTGAGGACGAGATTGAAATTGATTTAATATCAGAAATTCACGAGGGATGGCCGTCTAAAGTAAGTAAAAAAATATATAATCAACTCACACGCTTCATTACACTCGTGGAAACAATTACATTTAAATGTGAATACTGCTCAATTTAGTAGAAAAAAAATATAAAATTCCATAGAAAGTAATTACGTACATACATACTACACACATATTATTGAGCTGTACTTATACTTTATATAAATTCCGCGTATATTTTTACCACCCATAATAAATGTTTGATGTAAATACAATGTTGACGATGAATAATATAAAGAGAAAATGGGAGAAGGGGGAAGGAAGAGAACAGATTGAAATTTTACATTTGCATATCATCATCAAGTTGCACAATCCCCGAGTGAACATTTAGCATCAAAACGAAACCAAGTCAATGTAAAGGAGTATGTCACACGACAACGACGACGACGACTGTTGGTTTGATTTTTCATGTATGTGGTGCACTCTATTACTTTCTCGTATCTGTGTATGGTTGGCAGTGCACATCGCGCGCAGACAAATACAGATAGACTAGACACACACACACACACATTGCGGAAACGAGGACCATCACCATCATTCGGTTATACATTTTTTTCTTCTTTAAATTGCTGCCAGTGTTGGGGGGAAATATAATGCCAAAGGCATTTCGGAGATGAGTAATATGTTAATTTTCTCCAGAAACAGGATCATTTCTGTCCTACATTTTTTTACAACGCGCGCACTCACACACACACACACAATCATCCACCATCATCACTACAAATAAAAGTGCTTTTCACAACAAGCACGTACAAAGCTTTATGTAATAATAGTCTAAAATGTGAATACATTCCCCATACACACACATATATTATTATTATCCTTCACTCTTCTTTTACATTTTCCATCATTATCTTCCGGTTGTTATGGTGCGTAACCAGTTTTACTTTTGTGAGTAGATCACACTATCACACCACCACTACTACCCATCCACCCACACATGATGATCATGGTGACTCTCTCTCTCTCGAACACACAACACACACATAGTATATTTATTCACTTGGTATATAATAAAATACCTCATTCATTTCATAATACGTTGAGGGAGAGAAAGGGTATTGTAATGACACCATATCTTGAAACACCACCTCCGGTGGTAGTGTCAAATGGAAAATCAGTGATGGCAAAGTACATTGACTCATTGCAGCTGCCGCAGCAGCAGCAGTTTTACTTTCCACATTTTGTTATGTCGGTCTTCTTAGGCATTTCATCCCTTTCTCGCAAAGTAGCACTTTGGCCAGACTGCTCCACATTTCTATTATAGTCATATATATATGCCATTTTAAGTTCAGTTCTAAACATTTGCCATGCATGCTTGCAGTTCTCGTACAAGTATGATAATAATATAATGAAGAAATCTGAAAGTCTCACATTACCCCGTGCGAGCATATTCTTCTTGCCTGCTGTCTAATATGTTGATACCCACGAAATATCGCATATTGGCATAATATTCATATTTGCATTCTCTTTGAGGTTAAAATTCTTTGCCAGCAGCACAATGATGAGTGGTGCATGGAGACCTCACCGCAAAAACAAAAATACTCCTGGTTTTCGCCATATTCCGCTAATAGTGGTAATTGGTGCGGCAGTATAAGTTGATTATAACAGCAGTTGGTTTAGTACGTCGTGTAAGACTGTGGAGCATAATATGTCGTGTCGTGTGTATAGATATATTTCACATTTTTTTTCGAAAAAGTACTACTCTCATATGCAAGTAGGTATAACAAGTACGTATATTCAAATTTTACTTGACTACGTCACTAAATTTTTTTTGTCTCATGTTCAACTTACGCCGGCAGTAGTAGTAAGTAGTACGTCACGGACTGCTGATGATGAATCCCTAACCACCTACATGTACCATTTTCTCATTCTTTTCCATTTACACACAAGCTGTCAGGGTCATTTGTAAAGTTTTCCGATCATTCCATCTCCAGCAGTAGTAGTGGTAGTAGTAGCAGCAGCAGTAGAGAAGAGAAAAAAACATTCTCGGAAAAGCACCAACAGAGGAATGAATGAATGACACATACCTACATGTTCGCAAAAACATGTTCAGTAGAGAAACATGACCATTTTCAATTTTCTCACCATTTTCCCTTTTCTCTTCACGTATATGTATATTTCAGGTTTTGTTCATGTAAAACACTGTCTGACTTTTTCCCAATCACTCACTCGTTCCCACAAGTTATGTGCATAACATTTGAACAAAATGGTGGGTGATAATACAACCGTCGTTTCCCTTATTTTTCCTAAATCCTGTTAAACAGTACATGACTCGAATCAGTGTCACAGATTTTTTTTGTTTGACGGTCCGCGGGATGACGTGAGTCTCTATTATTATATGAGGATGTAATGAAGAAACATTTTCCAAGTTTGGTCCATCTTGCATTTTACATGAGAGGGAGAGAGAGAGCATGTGTGTGATCTGCTGATCTTGTGATAATGTTACCATTTTCTATTTCCCCCTTTCCTTTTCTCCAACACCAACTAAAAATTATCATTCAGCAGATTCTCACGACATATATATGACGAATACGAAAAAAAAATCTTTTTTTGGACAAGTATCCCTCCAAAACTGTCAACCAATGTTGCATTATTTATTATCAAATATTGTAGTTAAGTAGGTATGTGTTTTACTAAAGTGCCATTTTTCCGTTGGACAGTAGTGTTTTTTTTTCGCTTGGACATGTGTCATTCTGTCTTATTCTTCTTATTTATTTTTGCTCAAACGCACATGTTGCTACCTGTCAATCTGAAAGAAACGTAATAATCATAGAATATGTGTGTGTGTGTATGTATGTATGTATAGAAGGGTGTCCAAAAAAATTACCATTACTTTCCAACTTGTACTACTTTTACGTTGTTACTTGTCACAAAAATGTGTACACTTTTCGTACATAATATATCAAAAGATGTACCTACGGAGGCTGGTTTTTTGTCCAGATAACTGGTACAATTTCGGCTTCATTGGGACCGGATGATACTCAACAAGGAACAGTCGAGGCAACATCTCTCAAACATGCTGACTATCAAGTAAATGGTGATGGCAAAGTGGTGTGGCAGAATGGAAGGCAACTTTCAGCCAATGTGTACTTTGACTTTCCTGTGGACGAAAGCCATTTAAAAGCTTTAAAACTCTGGGTATCCCGTTCATTGTATTTATACGCCTTTTTAAAATGTTGAATCTTAAATAATAGTTTTTTGACCATGTAACTTTTTTTGTACAAAATAAACAGGTAAATGCAACAATTGACGGTTTAGACCGTTGGGCAATCGAAATCAATAAAAATGAGGAGAATGACAAAGAACTGGAGTATTCGGTAACCGGATTATCTCCAATAAATGGAATTTCAACTTTCAGTGGGGGATTTTTGCTACAGTATGTTTTTTTGCATTGTTACATACTTCTAATCTCCAGTGTGTTTGTAATCGGATTACATGTCTCATGATAAATGGTACTTTACCTACGCTTGCGGTTTTGATAGAAAGGAGGATTCCTGGCTAAAAGTGAAAACATTACGGGTTAGCGGACAAGCAGATAATGGGTCATTTGCTGCTGATTCTGCATGGTATCTTGACAAATGGAACGATTTCGAAGTGAATGCAAAGGCCAAGTACACTGCTGTCATTGGAGAAACGGTTAGGTCATCTTATGAGTTTCTTCAATCTCTTCCAAGCTCAAACAGTTTTGCAGTAACTATTGGAAATAGAATACCGACCTTGTCCAGACTAAGAGTGCTTGACAGCAAATTCAGAATAAAAATTCAGGAGCCTTATTTAAAGTAAGAAAAAATCATTAATATTTATCACCAGTAAACAATGTTTTATTTGAATGTACGTCATAGTTGCGTTCACACCACTTTTGCGCCCTTTAAAACCAAAGTTGCGCCATCTCGAAGTTCTCTTTTTCGCCCTGCAATGTGAAACTTGACACCCCAAAAATTAAAGAAATAACGAAACTGAATTACAAAAGTAACTGACAAAAGTGAATTCAAAGTTTATTCTCATTAGGTACATATTATTTAAAATATAAAAACATATATAAACATTTAGATTTCAAACAAAGCACTTTATACTTCTCTTTGATAAAGCGTTATCAAAATTCATGTTATACAATGAGTTTAATATGTCTGTGTTGGTAAAATATTTTTACCTGGCCGAAACTTTTTAAAACATGAGAAACAACAAAAAAGAAAGTGGTCTTAGTAATTTTATAATTCGAAATTAAATACCGACATATCTAGACTGTACCGTGTTCACCCTTCTGTGGAACTCGCCCATAGAAGTCTTGCATTCAATGAAAATAGCATACTTTTATTTTAGTCTTCAGATTTTTTTTTACCTTACTATATAGATAAATAGTTTATTACCTATTTATTTACAGTAAGTTCATTTACATTCAACTTACGTTTAGAAGAAAAAATCTTCCAGTTAAAAATGAATGAATGCAGACATAATTTTTTTTTAATTTACAGATTTTTGTTGCATGCGTGCATAAAAAGATACGTCAAGTTGGTAATTTGCAACTATGTCGCTCTTCCTTTTATTTAATCTTATCAAAAATAACCATTGTTTACTTGTAGAGCTGGCCAGTCCATTCATATCCACTACCGGCCCGAAGAAATGCCTACTTTTGTTTTGAAATCCGAGACAATATCTATGGGCGACGGGACATACGTTAACATTAACGCCACGTTCAATAATGACTTTGACTATTTATCAAGTAAATTCAAGTACAAATCGTCAGGAAGTGTGGATCGTGTTTACCAAGGAGACTGCAAGGTAAGCGTTTTATACCATCCAGCAAACATTATTCATGGTAACAATGTCACCCTTACTCTCTTTTGTAACCAACAAAGTGATTAATTAGTCACGTCCATACGCGTCAGTATAGTGCATAATTTTAATACGATTTTTCTCTTTTTTTCTCTTTCCATAAATTGGGAACTCTTACATGTGCGTACATAGTGGGACTGGAATCAAGAGTCCTTTGACGCTGTAGCCGAGCTCGTTTGGGGAAGCGAGGCATTGGGAAATTCATCGATACACAGCACATTTAATTGCTCTGTCAACGAAGCTTCAGAAGGAATACTTCATGTTCGTATAGGATCACCGGTTGTTACTGCGACACAAAGTGACTCTCAACATGAAGAGGACCACCAGCAACAGCAACAAGATCCAGAAGGTGAAAGTGACCAACAGCAGCAGCGGCAGCGTGAAGAGGGAGTTGAAAATGGGGACACGCCAAATACTCCTACTCTAGCCAATCCACTTGTCAACCCGATGGTTACAATAGATGGAACTTTTAATAAAATATCCGGACGACATTCAGCTCGGTAATTATCATGTTCACTCTCAAGTGCTCTTTCATTCTCCCCTTTGCACAAACAACGAGTGTGTCGCTTGCCACTACCACACAAGCAGATTATTGTTATTATTTACATTAAGCCATCACACAAAGCGACGAATGTGAAAGTGTTTAGTAGTAGTGGCCACTTTCACCACAGCTATGCTAAGAGAAATATTTTACCCTATTTTTACTCCATCCTATTATGCTCAGTGCCTGTTTTTTTGGAGGAGCTTCTATTGTTGGTGTATAACCAAACACGACATTTTTCACCCTTTTGAAGTGGTGCAACGTATTTATTGATGGTGGTGCTGGCAGTGGTGACAGGAACGGCTGGTCTGCTAAAACTGAAATAATAAAATGACTTTAATTACAACAAAATGACTGTTTGCATGTCAAGTGTCAGCAGCGCGGAACACAAGAGAAAGTGTTGTTGCGTAGCTGGAAATGGGAAACAAATAAATACATAATAACATTATTTGCTGAAAGTGAGCGACTGCAGGTCTTGAAAATAAATTGCTTTTTTTGTACAGCATTACATCATTATTATTGTGTTTTGTTCATTTGTATTTGCAGCATTCAGATTGGACAGGATGGTTTGGCTAAATCTCCAATTGTGACAGATGCGCAACTTCTCCTTGTTGATTTTAATGAGTTTGATATCCAAGTTAATTTCAGCTCGGATATTGTAAATTTGAGACAGGCTGGCATTATTTTGGGCCACAATGTTCGGGCTTGGGGCATTGCAAGAAATGATTTGAGTGGAATGTACGGAGGACACTGGGAGGGTGATGAAGCATCCGTCAAGTATTCCGTGAAAACTGAACACACTGCAGATCTACAGCTTTACAACGTTTCTCTGTTTGGGGTAATACCTATATCAACGGAATCCGTACCGAAACCACAGAGGGCTGGAGTTGACGTTTTTTACAAGGTAAAATATGTTACGTCTCCGTCAAGTTTGCAACGCCTTTAGTTGTGAGAGATTATGGTAATGGTGTTTTGCAAAAGTGCTTTAAAATATTCTTTAAACTTTTCATTTATTTTATTGAGTCTATTCCGAATGATACTACGGGGAATTTAAAGATGTCATTTTACTTGGTTTCATCTCTTTAAAATTCCCATTTTTTTGGCTTTTATTCAAAAATGAGATGAGAAATGTATTCGTAATTTTTTACGTCGCTAAATGTTTTGCCATGAGTGCTTTTTCATTTACATAATACTGGTTACTTGCATAATTTTCTTGATCTAAGCAATTCTACACCCTTTCCTTATTTTTGTATTTTTTAGACAGAACCGCAGATGTTGGAGGCAGCATTTCGGGGGGAGTACAATGGAGTTCAACTTCTCAGAACAAACTATAAATCTGACGCTTTGTCATCAGCAGGTTTGGAGAAGGAGAACAAACAACTGGAACTTGATAATCATTTTTGGCCGTTTGGGTGTAATCATACTTATCAATATGAGTACAGTGGAGGATTCGATGGTTCAAATCTCCCAACAAAGGTAATCTTTTTTTATCTATAGTAATTTCCTCTTTCTTTCACTTGATAAAAAATATAGCTTTCAGTGTAAATGAACAATAGAAAGCAATAAAAATCTGTACCTTACTCAGAAAATGGAAATAAAACAGCCGATTTAATAAATTTTTTTCGTTTAAATCCATTAAGCCAGTTTTTGTTCTGATTATAGGTAGTCCATTTTCTTGATTTGTACAGTTTGAGCAATCCAGAAGAAAACAAGTTTGAGGGTGAACTGGAAATCCAGAGTAATTTTACTGGAGAACGAATTACTTTACAAGGTATACCTATCTGCTTGGAGACCATTTTATTGTATGTACCTATATCATTTGACTAGTTAATTTATTCTTCTTCTGTGTAAAACGAGCTTAACTCTCTGTTTAAAAAGCAATTTAAACTAATCGTGGCAATTTACCAAAATTCATAAAATATTCGCAGGATTCTTTTATATTGTGACCAAAAAATGGGGTTGTAAATTAGATCAATTTGTATTCAACTACGCATACATATCTTTTCTATTCTTGTTTTTTATTTTTTATTTATTTATTTTTTCAACACCTTTTTAAGGTACTCATCCTTCTCGCAAGATGCACTTAATTACAGAGTATAGCACGGAAGATCGCCAGTTTCAACACAATACCAATTTTAGCTGGATGCAAGAATCGTGGATAGGGTATGAGCTTGTCCTGATGAACATGAGCAATGTACGAACCATTCCATTTCATTATGTACCCTATGCATTGAGCAATTAACAAATGATTTACGCACTCATTTCTTGCATCATTCTTGCTGCTTTCCTATAAAACCTGCTAAAATTTTAATAAGATCCACACACACGTTAATACACAGCAATCCTGGTTTTCTCTTGTGCTTAGGAAGATACCGGAGTAGACCATAGAATATCCCTGAAATTAAGCTATCCAATTCGAGTAATTCACCTTGACTCAGGCTACACATTCCAAGGAAACAGTTTGGAGTGGACCACAGCCGTCAATTTGAACGCCTCCCGAACAGACGAGAAACTGGTGTCAACTGCGGTGTTTACTTTGGAACCGATACAAAACTCTGATAGAGTTGCTGGCAAAACCAAAGTAACGTTGAAGCACCCAAAGCTTGTTCACGTAAGCAGAATAAAATATAAATAATAATATTGGTTAACTTTTTATTTGCTCACAACGACAACAACAATGATGAGATTGTGAGAGAATGAACATGAATGATGATTGTAAAATAATCTCTTGCTGCCTGCGTGCAAATATACCACGGAAATGATGTTACTATTTACATTTATTAAACAAGTCTTACCAGCAGCAAAAGTGTACGTTTTCACACGAAAGGTAAACAGAAAAAGTTGTTTCAATGACTGGCATAACAACAAAAGCAACAACAACAACAAATATTTTCATCAAATGTCTTTGCATACACGAGTACATATTATTATTATTATAAGTTGTTGTTGTTCCTTCTCTGCACATGTATGTATACGTATTGTTCTAGTTGTTGGGATATCTCCAGAAATTTTATCCACGTACAATTACTTTGTTTGGTCTTGAGAGTAGAAAATTTTCCATTACTTCTTTGCAGGATATGATAGCAGCAGGTGAGCTGACGATGGTGGGTTTGACAGCTTCATCTTCTTCTCCAGGACGAGGAAGGATTGAAGGGATTTTCTCCCTGGAATACTCGGATGATCCAACGCAACGATTGATACTCAACTGGGATGCAAAGCTGGACCTTGGCGAGATTGTTTATGGAAGTAGCTCGTCTTTTTCCTCTTCCACCTTGTGCAAAACTTGTTTCTTGCCGTACTGGCATCTGGAAACGAATAGCAAGCTGGAGCATTTGGCGACAAAGTGAGCATGAGTTATTCATTAAAATTGCCTTAGCCCTCCTAAAGTTTCATCTCTTCCCGAAAAAAACTGAAACATTTCTGTCTCTTTTTCCCCTCTTTCTCTCACTTTCTCTCTCTCTCTTCTTACTTTTCTTTCTCGTGTCTCGAATAATATAAAATATGTGTGTATAAAGAAAACACGAAAAATATTTACACTAGTTACTAGAATATATAATGTGTACATGTTATATATGTATGTATGTACATTTAGAAAAACGCACACGTCCGGCCAGTTTGATCACGGCCACACGTACAGTATATCTGGGAAAAACACAAACTTTCCATAATAGTCCGTATTTCTACTAAGAAACTGAACAACTCTGCTGCTACAACTACTGCTACTACCATTACAACTGCAATATATACAAGTTTCTGTGGTGGTGGCGGTAGGCTGGCTATCTGTCCGTAGTCATCGTATCCATGAAAATAGAAAGAGGAGGGGAAGAAGAGAAAGTGATAATATTATCCTTTCCTACAGTTTACTATACCTTTAACATTTTTATTTTTACTTTTCTGCTTTCCCTGTATTTTCAAATTCAAAAAATTTATTTCTCCTTCGCTTGTTGACCATCTGTTAACTTATTCATTTACATGGCTTATCATAGTAATAGTTTTATTATTATTGCTATTATCATCATTCTATTTTAGGCTGGGTAAAAATATTTTGTTGACAATTCAGCACTCCTGATAAGAAAAAATATATATATTTATAGATTTTTACTATTCCCTTGACAGTGAAAGTGAAGAAAGCCAAAAAGAAAGCAAATATGCTTACAAGAATATATCCAATGCACATTAGATCAATACGAGTAGATTTTCCTCTTTCCGTGAAGGTGGTTGCCACTTTACTTAATTTAAATTTTATATTTCCACCAAAAAATTATGAGACTGTTTATGTAGGTGGTGCAGAGGATGAGACTGCTAGTATGAAGCCAAGCTTATTAGTTTGGTTATTTATTAATGTAATATGCTTTTGCCAGTTTCTATTTTATTTTATGTATATACATATTCAATCTTTACTAACTTATATTTTCTTGAAAAAAAATATTTCATTCGTCTCTAACTTCATGGTTCAACCCTGGTTTGGTGACTGCTCCGTTTCTGTATTCTACCGGTGATGGCTGTGGTTCCGGTGATGATGATAAAAAAAACTTTCTAAAAAATGGTCTATATATAAATTCATTGGCCAAGTTTGGATCTGAAGGCTCTTTTTTCAACTCAGCATTCGCAGCACGAACTATCGATTATCACCCTGATGGACTTCAAAAACAGTGTAAAAAATGCGAGCCAGGAATCGAAGATGGCCTTTGAATTATTAAAGAAATCCAAGGAGGCGTCTTTACAGGTTCGCATAAAAACCCAAAATTGCTATGCTTCACTTTTCCCCTTTTTCTCTTCCAACTCTTTTGATTTCCCCTCTAGGTAACTGCAGCGCTAAAACACACTGCTTTTCAGAATAGGTACAGTATTATGTCGGATTAGATATTTCATATATTATAAGCATGTACATTTTACCATCTCAACTAATCGAATGAGTGTTTTCATTAAATTTTTCCGTGGAAAAATGCAGTAGTTATACATTCTGTAGACCTCTACTGGAATAGCACTTTCCGTCTACTGCGGTTACATCCAGCCAAATAAGACTAGCCTATAGGTAGATAGAGGCTTGTTATTTACGTCGTCTATCACGATGATGTACTAATATTTTTAAGCAGTTTTGCTCAACGTTTTTTTTCCACTAATGCTGTTATTTCCTCTTTTGCAAAGAGCAGGGCAGTTTGCTTTTTGGTACAAACAAAACTACGGAGGACTCCAAGGTGCATAACATTGCTATGTGAATGTTTTAACCAGCAAAACAATAATGTTGAAACAGAATACACCTATTAAACAGCAGTCAAAATTATTTCTCAAGATTTATCGTATTTTTACTAATCTAGAAGTCGTGGCAATACCTTTGTGTTTATTATGCAGTGATGCCTCTTCTATTAATACAAACAACAAAGTTGTGTACGCACACTGTTTGTCTTTTCCCTGTACTTTTTTTCTCTTTTGTTTACTTTAACTTTCAATGGGATCACTGTGTACTTTAGGAAATAAAATAAAGTAATGCTTGTTCTCCCCGTTTCCTCCCTTGTATTGTTAAGGAACAAAAAGTAAAAATGCTTTTTTTATGTTGCTGCTTGCCAGCCACCAAGCACCAGGTCTTTATTTTTATGTGAAAGTAATTTTGTGTTCTTTGAGTATATAGATGAGTGATCCTGAGGGGTATGCATTGTTATGGGCCCAACTGACTGGTCAGTATCCAGAGTTTGTGGTCAATGGTAAATGCAACGTGACTGGAATCACCCCATCTCCTCAAGCTAACATTTCCTTGGATTTGGCCCAGCCGTTTTTTAGAATGTATGCTGTCCACGGCAAAGGTATACATTCTTTATTCTTATCTTTTTCTCTTCGTGTGTGTGTGTCTGTGTGTGTGCGCGCCGTTACTTTTTCTACATTTTCCTTTCACTGCCAACCAGCATTGAATCAACTTTAAACTGTACAACTGCTGACAAATTCATGCTGTAGAAAAGAGCATCTCTCTCTCTCTCTCTCTCTCTCTCTCTAGTTAACGACTTTCTTTCTTTGAAAAATGCCAGTGCCCAATAAGCATCGTTTACTGCATATTATTGCAGTTGTTGTCGGATGCTCCAGTTTTCTTAATTAAATATAATCGATAGATGCTGTAACCATTTAATATGTTCGTGGGAAAGGCTCGTAGGATTTGATGAAATATGTACATATATACATTTTGCATTGACAATTTCAGACTTAATGGATGGGATATTTGGAGAGGGTGGCGTTGTAGATTCGCGAAATGCTTACTTTGATATTTCTGAGTCGTACGACAATTTCCGGTTTTCGGATGTAAACTTTTACTTGCGTCTTAATCACTCCAGACTGATCACGTCAAAACTTCAGTGGCGCCCCGAGCTGTTTTCTGAACTTGGTGTAAGTTTAGTCAGTTTTCTACTCTAAGAAAGTGCAATTGATAAATCCAGCAAAAGAGTAAACTTTTGAAAAAAAAGCTCCATTCCAAATACACTTTCTCTTGCTCTTATACATACGCAGGATCTGTGCGTAAATTTGTACAGAAATGGGACTGCTCGGTTGGGGGCGAAATGGGACGGAGTGTGCAAAGCCGTTAGGGAGGATGTGACGGATTCGGTGAACAGCTTTTGGAACCAATTAAAGCCAAATGTGCACGAGTTTCTGGAGTCGATACAGTAAAAAACTATATAAAGTCTCTGTAGTCTACCCGCAACGCGCACTTATCATTTCCTAAGATATTTTTTTCTTTCAATTTCCCCAGGCAAGATACAAATTTTAGTGTGGACGCCGAAGCACTGAAAACAGTTCTTGTTGAGATGTACGCTAACAATGAGCTTCACCTAAGGGATATTCACAATTTTGTGCAACTTGCCGCTGAGGAAATTACTGCAGGGTTCATTGCAATATGCATTATAAAAACTTGCTACATGCCAAGTTACACACAGTTTAAACTCTTTAGTTTACCGAACGGCACGCTAATAATTTTATATATTTTTCAGAATCAAAAAATCGTTTGAGAGGTATCAACGTGACTTGACAAATCCTGGAAAATTTTTTGAGAGAGCATATGCCTGGGTTGTTGATCAAGTAAGCTAGAGAAACAAGTTGTCTTTTCAGAAAGTGCACTTGCATACGTTGAGACACAAAACATGAAAGCTAATAACTTTTGCATATAAAACTTACATTTAGATTCAGAAGGTGTACCAACATTTAGCAGCAGCTTGGAACAATTATCTCGGCAGCAGTGGTGAAAGCATTAGCTCGTCCTTGGCCAAACTTTGGCAGCTTTTTTATCTCTACCTTAACGATGTGAGTATTTATTACTTTAGCATTTCGAATTTCGACGCATCTCACATATCTCATGTGTGCGTTTCTATTTATACTATTCTATTTGTTCTCTAACCAAAAATTCCTCATTATTTCGTATTCTGCATCACATCAAGGTTTTTGCATCCCTTTAAAGATTAATAATTTTCCAAAAAAAACCAAAAAAATATATATTCAAAATTACTTCAGCAGAGCTAAAACGAGTATATTTTCAAAATTTATTTTGAAAATGTTTAACGTATGTAGCATAGAAATATACAAGGAAACTTCAGCTTGTATAAGCGAATCAGACTGTGTTGGTGAAAGAAAAAAAATCTATAGCGGTGGTATAGTGATAGTAACAGTCTATGTTGGCATTGACATCAGGGACAAGCCAGACCCTTTTATTACCATTCTGACAAGGGATTTGACTTGAATTGAATAATATCCTTGCAGTATGCCTAAAATCCTTTTACAAGCACCATAGTGAGTTCCATGGAATCGGAAAGTATTGTTCGCTTTCGGTTGCCGAATGAAATACAGATCCAGGTGAAACCCAATTATAATAACCCAATGAACACGTGTTGGTGTGTGTAATAAGGCGAATAAAATCTCATATATCATTGTGGTGTGAAGTGTGTGAAAGATTAAATGACAGGAACAATGCGTACGGACAGGAATAAGCGGTAGCAGGGAGAAAAAGGGGAAAATAATGGTACCAGGTTCACATGGAGTATTCTATGTTCTATCCAAGTGTAGCATCAACTCACTACTACTACTACATTTTCTATAGATATTGGTATGTGGTAGTGGTGATGGTGGGGTTGGCGGTGGTAAGAACCACGACCTACTACAGAGAATGAAATATGGAATATGGAGGTAGAATGCAATTTGATTCTGATCATTTACTGCTACTTTTATGCAATTTTTTATTTTGCATAATGTGTTGTACACAAGATTATGTATGTTACTAAAAACGATGATTTTAAAGTACGCAGCTAGAAAGGAAAGTATATATGTAGCATATATGAAAATCTTTAGAGACATGTAAAAAATGGCTTGGATTTTATTTAAAACTTGCATAAATCAGGCACTGAAAACTTTAATTTATAAATTAGGCAATGGAGATGGCGGAGAAACTAGTCATCCAAATTTACCAAAGCTTCTCAAATTTTGCTTCCGATGTGTATGCTCACGTAAGTCACTTGATAGAGCGTTACCAGCCTATTGTGATGCGTTACATTCATCAAATTGAGTCTGCACTTTACAGTGTCTTAAATAAAATCTTTGGTGAGTCGTTCCTTAAAATATATACGTACATATGTATGTACATTCATAACACTTTTCATTTCATTCAGTGCTATCTATAAATTTCATCTCAAATATCCTCACAATTTTACTCTATAGACTTCTTTTACGAAACAAAAGAATCAATTCAAAAATCTCCATATTACCAAAAACTAACAAAATTGGCAGAGGATCTCGATGCAATTTACAAGGACATTTCTAAAAATGATATGGAAACAAATTTCAAAAAGTATTCTACAATATTGAAAAAATTTATCTCAAGGAAAATCTCAGAACTTGGAAATTTGAGTATGTCATTACGAGTAATTACAAATTGAAAAGTTTTAACATTAAGCAAATTACACCAGCTTTTTAACCAATTTCCCTACGATTGTGCAGAATTGCCATTGGGTAAAACTGGCGAAAAGCTGAAAGACATATTAAGTGGAATTGCTGAAACAGAAGTTATGCAAGATTTAAAGGGAGCTCTAGTAGCAACGTTTGAAAATGTAAGAAACATTTATAATCTCGGCAACGTTAACTTGGGCAATTGTTAAGTTAATTGAAATTTTGTGTAGGTAAAATACCTCATAAAATACACGGAGGTAGACGTTATAATTCCAAAAGTTATCATGACACTAGTTTCCAAAGGGCATTCAATATTTTTCTGGACGGCGATTGATACAGCAGCAAACTTTCAGCAAGCAAAGACCAAGTTTTATTTTGAACCAAAGAAAGGGATTGTCAGTCTGGAGCAGAAATTACCAATGCCGTTGGCTGCCTTCAACGAAACTCCAGACTATACTGTAAGCAAAAGTAAAAATTTTGTATTTTATTTTTAATGGCATAAATATGAACCGTACATACTTTGGGAAAGGAGCTAATATAGGTATATTATTTTTTTTCATTTTCAGGAAATACCAGAGTATCGAGCCGTGGCAAAAGTGCAAGAGTTATTTCAGGGCTCCAATGTGTCTTATTGGATTTTGTACAATAAATTGGTGGAGAATCCCTTCAATGTTCTTCCACCATTTGAAGGTTTGTTCCACTTTCTCACGTCTTGTAGTAATGAGCGTTATTATTGTTATATCAGTAGTATGTGTGGGTACTCGGTTTTTTGCCAACTGGAGAAGTAGATGGAGGAAGGAAACGGGAAAACATCATTAACCTCATTACCCATTTCTTTCTATTGGAAACTGACAGGTCATGCAATGATGGTTGGCTCCAGTAATTTCTTTACATTTGATGGCCTCATTTATAATCATACTGGTCGGTGTGTGCATCTTTTAACTGCGGATCTTGTCGACGGAAACTTTTCAGTTTCACTACAGTACGAAACTGATAGTTCATCACCGACCCATGGGGTATCTCAATCTGATGGAGGGATGGCCTACAATATCATTATAGCTTCCGGTCACAATACGCTTATTATTGACTTGAAAGAAGATGTGAGTCGTTCATTGTTCATTTATCTTCATCATTACAAAGTAAAAAAAACACTTTCACTCTGTTTCCACAGGGAATAAAAGATCCAAAACGGGGATTGCAACAAACAGTGAGCTTACCTATCCAAATGGCTAATCTGCAGGGGTATCGTGAGACTGATACGCTTGTTGTAGAAAGCACAAAAGGGCTTACTGTGTCATGCAACTCAGTTTATCAACTGTGTCAAATTAAGGTCTCAGGTGGGTTCGTCGTAGTACTTTATGCCATAATACCTATACATACACATACATACTTTAATGCTCTAAAATACCGCATCATGTTACTTCATAGACAAAGCTCGAAGGTTGATAATAATTTTTCCATAATTTTTAAGAGCCACTTATTGGCAAGAGGTATATATATATGCGGGCCATTTAATTAAACAAACTTGACAGAATAAACCAGAAAATTTTTAAATTTACTGTTTGTTTTATCTGCGCATTCATTGGTTCCTATGTATAATATCTTTGGAGCATATTTAATAATTACATGGCCAATACTTTTACAGGGTGGTACTCGCGTAAAGTTGCTGGTATTTTGGGAACGATGGATATGGAGCCTTTTACTGATCTGACCATGGCAGATGGAAAGCAAACAAGTAATACTTCTGACGTTTTTACCTCATGGGATGTGTCAGATAACAGCTCTGACAGTTGCTCCGAAAGTCAGGCGTCTAGTACGGAAATGGAACCAGGCTTAACTGTTACGGAAACCCATTCGAGTGGTGTGGCCCATTGGTGTAATAGAATATTTCAATCAAAGAAGTACTCATCTATGCACTCTTGCTTTTCTACTGTGAGTACCGAATTGAATCAATTTTGCTGGTTTTTAGTTAATACTTTAGTTGATAATTGATTTCTGCTACTAAAAATAAGGTTGCCGTGGAACCCTTTATGGAGCTGTGCATGGCCGTGCAAAGAAACGATTCAAACAGCGTTTCATCAAATACTCCCTCGACATCAGTATGTAGGGCTGCAATTTCCTATGCGGCACAATGCAAAAGTCGAGGAATCCGAGTAAAAATTCCGTCCGGATGCATTAGGCATGTTTAAGATGCTACTTTCTTGGGGTTTATTCAACCATTTTATAACTACAAATCAAACGTGGTATATGTAATTATATATACATTTTTAGGTGTGAGTTGAATGGAGAAATCATGTTGGACAGGGACATGAAAGTTGTAAGCTCACCTCCTAAAGGAAGTCCAGCTTCACGGTCTACCGACATTGTGTTTATTGTAGAAGCAAAGGACTGTAATCGGGCATTTCGAGCCAAACGTAAACTTGACAAAGTAGCATCTGGTTTAGAAGATGAGCTTAGAAAGAAGGGTTTCACTAACAATAGGTATGCAATATGCATGTGAACTGATGGATAGGCAACATGGTTATTTTGGTTACATTGAAATTTTGAAAATAACTATGGCGGTCATGATTAAAACACGCAATGAATTTT
>JAHZMT010003368.1:0-61592 GCA_027743785.1 Sinhomidia bicolor
AGCAGGAATGGGACATAATGGAATTTTGGCATCTTCTAAAAACTTATTATTTTGATCCTTATATAATATTCCTCATTTCGTCGTTTGCTGAGAAGTCAAAAAATACACGGTATACAATCCCCTTGCCTTCTTTCTTTCTTTCTTTCTTTCTGTCTTGACATACATTTTTATATGTCTCGTGATACTGATCACTACTGTGGCGATGACAAGCCACTCATTTTTGGTAAAGCTAAATTGAAAGCTAATTTAGTAGTAGCAGTTTGTGGTGGTGGTGGTGATGGTTATGGTGCACTAGGGCAATTACTAATAAACTATAATAATAATTCTGTTAGCGACATTGAGATTATTTGTGAATGTCGAGCAGCAGTGTAGCAACGTGCAGTATTGAAAGAGTGTTGTCGTAATTTATTATGTGTGGTGGTGATGGTGCATTCACAAACTAGCAGCACGATCACACGACAACGGGTTTTCTCCCGTCGTCGTATCACTTGGAAAGTTGCTACTGATAGATAAAAAAAATAATGATGATCCTGTAATCAATGATGGATGAAAGGAAAGGCAGCCCATTAAAAAGGAGAAAATCTTTTACTCGCTCTTCCTCTTAAAAACTAAAGTTCACTTTTTTTCTTTCTCTTTCTCTCTCTCTCTCCCTCTCTCTTCTACTTCGTTGTGTAGTCTGTCTAACCAGAAGGAGAGCAAGATACAAGTAATGATGATGATATCTCTTTCATGGTCTTTTTTGTATAATAATATAGTTCATTGAAAAAGGATGGATGCTGGGACATGCCTTGGTGAGAATAGTAGTAGGTATATGATAGCAGTGGCTGTGATGGGTGAATAATAATAGACTGGAAAAAAGTGGATTGCTTTCTGAGTATTTACTTAAATAGGCTTAAACTAGCTGCAAAGTGGGGAGTGTGGAGTGACGATGATCCTCTGGAAAAAAGGAGGAGGAATATTATGTACGAAGCAAGCACACGGTGCGGTGGTGGGAAGGAGGGTGGGTGGATGGTGGTGTAGGTAGGTGGTTGAATATACTTTTTCACGTCTGATGGATTTATGGCTGTTTTTTTGGGTGGATTAAGGTAACGTATATAAGAGATTATTATTATTATTGTGGAAGTGGTGGCGGTAAAACTGATGATGATGATGATGCTGGTGGTGTGTGATGACGATGATGATTTTTTTGTGCCGTCTGTCCGCTAAGGATTCTCTTGTTTGTTTCAAGTGGCACGTGGGGTTTTGTTTGGGTGTGTCCCACTTATGCTATACCACTGCTACTTTGTGTTTTTACTTTACTTACATATTATTATGATTTTGATTATGTTATAAAATTGTCTGCGTGCATTTTCCATTTCTGCAATGAAAGTTCAGTGGAAGCTTCATATATGGTTGCTTTGTATGAAACTCAATTCGTAGATTGTCGAAGAGGTGGAAAAAAGTAATAAAAAATGTACATATATATTCAAACTTCCACTGCACTATACTCATCCATCAAAAGCTGCGGACAGAAACTGCAGCAAAACTTTTCCTGAGTGTAGTGCTTGCAGTATAGTTCAGGTCATCCCCATAATTTTACTTACTTATCAAATTAAAGTTGTCTTGCAGGTTTAAAGCACTGTATGTCACATGTGGTTTGTGTATTTACTGCTCAGAGCGCATTAGAGTTCCGCAACAACTTTTTAATACGAAAAAAAGATTAAATGATAAAGTTGCGCCATGCTTGAGTACACCTTGTGTATACCATGCCAAAGTTACAACCCGACTTGTGTTATACGCTCACTCGCTTTCGTGTCTCCAACTTTCCTTTTTTGCATTTATACAGACTTTATTATGCACATACCTCCAAAGTCTGGCCTTATGCTGTTGTCGTATCCCCTGAGGAGGTTATCCAAGAGGTCACTCACGTTCCGGTGGTTATTGTTACTGCGAACGCTGGTTACACTGCGAAAGAATGACACGAAGAACAAAGATTGAAATAATGCATCAAAACCCTGCTTGTACGCATAGTTGCTTCAGTCCTCTTTGAAAATAGAATTTTTAGCCAACAACAGTATTATGCAAAAGCTTTTCTTGCTCTTGTAAAATCGTAACTATGTACATCATACAGATTTATACGCACTTGGTAAGTAGGGAGCTGAATGAGAAGACAAGTGTGCAAATCCATACGGTCATTCCAAGTACCATTCCGGAGGTGATGGTTGTGATGTTACTGGTGGCGGTCGTCTCGTGGGTCAAGTCACGGAAGGGTTATTAAGGGCTCCTCTTTCAGTATATTTCTCACTTTTTATATCTGAAAAAAATCATAATCATAGCAATATTAATAAATAATAATAATAATTTCAAGTGAGTGTCAGCGTCAGCATAAATTTTCCCGTTTGCATATTTCCTGTCAACGTCAGCATATAATCATCGCATCTTTTGTCAAATTTGCCAACCCTGTTTCCTCTTATTTATTATTACTGATATTATTTGTATAAAAAACACTAGTCGTTCCTATCTACTACTAACACATACAACCTATATACAATAAACTCTGTTGCTTGTTGTAGCAAAAACTGTATTCTTCACGACTACCCATATTTCTTCTTTTTTTCAAAAATAACATACTTCTCAACTTTCTTTTTGTTACAGAAACCCGTCGGCTTAAAGATTAGGAAAACGCCTGCAGGTGCTCCTAATCATCCTTACGGTAATCTATATAGTAACATGGACCTCCCACATGCAAGACTGAGAGATTTAAAACTGTCCAAAGAGACATGACGTTTAAAAATAATAACAATATAACAATGCAGTCTGGCTGTTAAGCAAAGCTGTTTCACTCCATTCATATTTTTTTCTTTTCAATGGTACTGCCTGTGCAGCCCTTCTTTGTGCACCTTCCCCTTTTTGCAATGCTCACTAAAAATGGAGAGACAGCAAGTGCTTCACCAGTAGTCTCCATTGATTTCTCATTCATCTGTCATTGTCCTCCTACAGTGGCCCGGTTCTCTCCAGGTTTCTTTTGCTACCATATACCATTATTATTATTCTCCGACACTCACTGCCATGGGCATATGAAGATGCTGCTGCTGATGATAGGTTTAGATAGATTTCCCCAGACAACTCCCATCTCATTGTACCGATTTAAAAATGATTTGATTTCTCAAGTAGCAAAACTAGACTGAGCCACTTACTTAATGCTGATGCTTGTGTCAGTCTGTCCGTGCACTCGACAACCTGGAAACCAATGAACATTACACAAACAATGCTCAAAGTCATTTGTTTTTATTGCAAAGTAAAATCATTTCAGATTATTATTAGCGGTTCAATCATTTCGGTATTTTTATAATAAAATAAAATGAGGAACATTAATGTTTGAAGATACATACGTAGTAAGATGATGTACATGCAATACGCACAAAAATGACATACATACCATTTTTCAATGCGTGCAGCATTCAATTTTCTTGATCTTGTTTTTGAGAAATGGTTTCAAGAATAATTTGAAGTCAAAGCTATTTAAATTACTGGAAAATCTAAATCGAGAATATAAAAATTGTGCCTTATGAAAAGATGTAAAAGTAAAGTGGGCAATTATTTTAAAAGTCAAAACAAGATTTAATTATTTTAAGCACAGTAATTTTGAGTTTGTGTGTCGGCGAACACAAATATTTTCCATATGATAGAATGCTTCAGCTACTTATTCATATTTCGATTGTTCGGTTCATTTATCCGTAGGTATACTTTTTGACAACAGTTATTTGCGAATGTAACTCACAATCAAAAGCAGCAACAGCAAAACACTAAATACGATAGGACATGTAGACATCTATTTTTGTGCTAGAATTAATAATTAGATGTATGATTTCAATTGTCTCACGCATTCACTCAAGCTGACAAAAATAGTTCTCCTGAGAATGACAATCATCATAATGTATACTTTGCTAAACATTTCATGAAGACTATACTATTTTAATGCACTGATAGATGGAAATAGAGTATTATCGTCATTTAGTGGAAGTACATGTCATGTAGAAATGTACAACTGGTTGGTTGATAAAGTTATTTTAAGCAGAGCATTTTTGTTTTCATGAATGCATGCTTACCTTTCATTTTCACAAATTCTAAAAGTATGAAAACTTGACAAGGACAATATCCACTTTACCGCATGAAAATCGTCATGATCCTAATGTATTTTTATTGCTTTGTTTAGAATGTCAGTGGATCTGAGTAGATTTCGTTGCAAAAATATATTACATTTCAACAACATAACACTTTATTTTCCCTCTCTCTCCGCTCACTATTACATATATATATGTATACACATATACAAACTTTCACTCACTCACACGCAAGCACATTTTTAATAGCTTCTATCACTGCGTTATTTTCTCTACTTTTTTTCCGCCAAAAAAATAGTACATTTCCCTATCATTTAAATATCTTCTAAAACAAGCTTCCACGTGACTGCCATTGTATATTTGTCTGTACAATTTTTTTACATCTTTTTGTTGACTGTCATTATCCTCTTCTCCCTACTTGCTTGCTATACTTTTTACATGCAATTGACGTGAATGTCACCTGGAGCGTATAGCTTAGAGTTTCAGCTTAGTTAGTCAAATAGTTGGCTTATATACTTTGCTCCATTTTACTCTGCTCTGCTCACTTTTCAATACTCAACTTTGAGATAATAATACAAAAAAACTTGCCCTCCTTTTCTCTCTTTCTTCTTTCCTTCCTCCTCTGTTGTCAAGTCACTGCACATTTAAATGTATGTACACTTAAATTTACGTTTACTTTTCTGTTTTGTTGTAAATAAATATTTAAAAAAATATTATACGCTTGAGAAAATTCTCATAGAACTTTATATGTATAGTGTTGTCTCTGTAGTCTGTCGTTTCTTTCTCTGTCTCCCTCCCTCTCTCTCTCTCTCTCTTCTTTTTTCTCTGTGATCTCCTCTGGAAGGAAAAGTGAACAATGCTTTGTATTGCATGAAATAAATATATAAATAATAAAATAATAAAATTGTAATAAAAAACCATTGCCTGGTAAAACCGGGTCTTAGGTCTGGCTGTGTGGATAAATAACCGTATAATTCATAAATACCGCGTAGGCAGAAACATGCATTCCTTTGTGAGCTACCAAAGTACTTTGAAAGCAGAGAATGGGAAATTGCTGCAACCACTTGTACGTTGAACTTGACCATTGCACTTACAATAAATAGCAGTGTACACCGAAATAGTTAGTGAAAGCAAGTCTCAATTATTAATATGAATTGAAATTCGATTAAAAATTTTGATTCCTACAAAACATTTTCCATATTTCAACCGTACAGCGTAAAAGTTTGGGACAGAACAATGTCTAAGAGTGCACAGCATTCGGGTACATTTTGAGGTTGTAACTTTAAGAGAAATTTATAAAGGCAGTAGTAGTCAGTCACAACGGAGAGAACTTTTACGTACCTTACTTACTTTTTGGTATGAATGCGCTAGCTGATCTATCAGACTTTTGAAGAGAATGCTCACAACGCAACGATGACGATAATAACGATGGGCATTATAAGTTATGTTGGTGGTAATGGTGTATGTACCTACCTACAGCTTATACTCTCTGCTTTCTCTGTAATGAATGACGTTTCTCTTTGTTTTTCATTTTTCAGCTGTCTAAAAAACTTTCTCAAAACAATTGCAATTAGCGATGGTTGACGGGATGTACATAATATTACAAATAGTTATGCTTTCCCTTTCTTCATCCCTCTTCCACTTTTGCTTCAAGCTTTATTCTAATATTTTCTTTTTTGGTTGGCAGTGTAAATCCTATTCTACTACTTAAACTACTGCGATGAAGACAATGATTATACTGATGACGTGATGTTTTCCCTGTTGTCATGGAACAACAGTGGTTTGGTGATATTTGCTAAGAAAATTGAAGTATACAACCAGATAGTTTTCAGCTTCCACCAGCACTTCTCATTTTTGTGAGCAATGATGACGATGATGATGAAGCAAACTAGCAAAGAAGCATTTAAAAAAGTTGTCCTTTCCTGTCTTGTCTGCACACAACAAAGAGGATGCATGTATAATAATATTATGATTTACAACTGGTTTGCCATTTTCATGCGCTGTGCGATGACGAGGAGCTTTGACTTATAAACATAATAATAATAATCATATTCAAACTGCTTCTCTACTACATGACAGAGAAAAAAATGTAATTAGCTGAACAACTCGTTCTACACACTTGAACATCAAAGCAAACTTTTTTCCCTTGTGAAATGGCTATTACTAATTATAAAAATTAAAAAAATAATAATAAACGATAACAACAAGCACTTTGATTTCAGTTTGATGAGATTTTTGTCAACGTTTTGTTTGTCACGTTTAAAAAAATCATTTAAAAAAGTACTGCGAAATAATTTTCATAAAGATAAACAAATATTATTATTAATATTAATATTATTTATTAGTTTTCTTACCGTTTTCCTTTCTTTCCCAACTTTATAAGCATGTTGTTCTTGTTATTATTGTAGTTGTCATAAACCATGCTATTATATTTTTCGTGGGTTGCCGGAAGCAAACTTTGTTAAAATCAGAGAGACACACACAAACAGGCACACACATCAAAGCTGAAACAACAACTCAACGATAATGATGAAAACAGGAGAAGAACGACACGTAATAATAATAATAATATTAATAATGACACATTGTTCAGCAATTTTACTACTAAAAAGCGAGCAGAAAATGCATTTATTTCACATTTATAAGCGTCGTACTCGTATTGTTCTTCTTGTTCTATACTTGTCTTCGTCATTTTTTTGCCAGTTGTTTTACAGCGCCGTGCTAAAAGACTGAGTCATATAGAAAATGTCAAGCTAAAGCTTTTTTTCTTCTCTCTCTCTCTCTTTCCCTCGGTGCCCCCATCCCTTCATTCTACTTATTTTTTTAACATTTTAAGATTAAGAATATTACTTTCTTCTTTGTCTCTCTCTCTCTGTGTGTGTGTGTGCCTCTGTGTTTGAGTCAGTAGTGCCGAAGAAGCAGTTAGTTGCACACAACTAGCACTGATATGGCCTCTCTGTCTCTCTCTCCCTTTTCGTTTCTCTGTCCCGGTGCCTACCAAAGAGACTACAGCTATCGCTACTGTTGGTGGTTCCAAGAAGCTACTTTATCATTTTCATTAGGCTTCTTGCTCTCTTCCGCCCCTCTGCCATTCGTAACAATAATGAAGTATAATTTGTCATGCATGAGGAGAAGAGAAAGAGACAGAGAAGAAGAAAGAGAAGGAGGATGATGTTGTTGGTGATGATGATGATGATGCACAACCCTGCTCATTGTGGCGGGAACATCATGAAAACAGAACCGCACATCCATCTACTCCTCATCTCAAGTCAGTCAGTCATTCGTCTAGCCAATAACATTATCATATATAAGTCAGTATTTTATGCCTACACATAGATTTCTTATTACGGATGACTTTTACAGAATCTACTCCTCATCTCAAGTCAGTCAGTCATTCGTCTAGCCAATAACATTATCATATATAAGTCAGTATTTTATGCCTACACATAGATTTCTTATTACGGATGACTTGTACAGAAGAAAACTGTAAAAGTTTGTAAAACGAAGAAAAAAACTGAGATTTTTACAGATTTTCTCTCTTTTTGATTTTCTCTTTTATCGGCATTTTTTGTAGTTTTGTGCATGCTGAGGAGGAGTCAGTGGTAAAAGTAGTAGTAGTAGCAGCAGCAGGCAAGAAAAACATCGTTCAGAGGAGTAAAATCCAATAATTCACAAATAACCATTTCACTTGAACGAAGGACGACATGCAAGCAAACTAATACAAGTATGCGACAAATACTTTTAGTAGCAACAGTGCTACTACAAAGGACGTCACCGTTTTGATCGCATAATAGTAATATTATCTGATTGTCATTGTCAACCACACAACAACACTAACCACATCATAGGAGAAGAAGATGATGTAGTAGAGGAAAGAAAAGGAATGAAAATGCTGATTTGCAAAAGTAATTCGGAGAAGAAGAAGAAGAAAAAGAGAGATGAAAAGTTGCAAAGTTGAAAGTAAAAGTGCTCAGTCACACAGTCACTGACTCATCTTCCCTTGATATTTTTTTCGACTTTTTTTCTTTCTTCCTTCCTTTCATTCATTCAGTCTTTTTAGTCCTTAAAGCAGTAACAATTCAATCTTTTCCTTTGTCACGGTTAAACTAGTAGCAGCACAGAAAAAATATATTTTTATGTGGAGGCAATAACAATAATCTGTTCATCCAAACTCAATTTTGAAAGAGAAGAAACAATAATATTAATAAGTTTGCAGAAAGGAAAGGGGTACTGTATCAGAGAATAATAGACTTAAGAATCACCATCATGAAAGTATGCCCTTAAGTACACCCACCGACCCTACTTCTGAAATAATAATAATAACCCTGCCAAGTCGAAAAAGGATATGCTGGGGTAAAATGAAACTTCCACTTTTCACCACCGCTACCGTCGCGGCCTTCACATCATGCAAGCCTATCGTTGTCGGGACAATGTAAGAAGGCAAAAAAGGTCTAGTAGTAAAATTTTAGATTGCCACAATACGCAGCAGGCAGAAACGTGCAGAAGGATAATACGGCAGTTGTAACAGTGTCTACATGTTGAGTAATGGGTTGGTGGTAAAGGTGAATGTAATTCTGTGTAATAGGTATATAATATTATGCTGTAATGTTAAGTGTCTGTGACGACGATGTTGATGTACAACGAGCTGAGGTGAAGTACACACTGAGCCCGAACAGGAAGAAGCTCCCCATTTTTCCCTCTTGTTCTTCTACTCTCCTTCTCGCTCACGCTCTCTCTCTCTCTCTCTCTACACACATACACACACAAGCTTTGTTATACAAAGTTGGTTCAGTTTTTTAAAAGACACATTTTTTCCTTGAGAAAAACAGCTCACAACGGTGACATGAAAAGTATTGTATCATCCTAGTCATATCATTGTGCAGAAAAATATTCCTTTCAATAGGGAAGATATAAGAGGATAAATGGATGTACTACTGCAATTTGTCAAAAGCAAAGTGGTAAATAGGTGGACAAATAGAATAGAAACGTGTAACTATTAAATTATTTAAAAATAGTTGGATTGCAAAAAAAGAATTTTTAAAAATTAGATTTTAAATGATTTTCTTCTGGGGAAGCGACAAGATGCTGCTGATGATGCTGGTCTGTTTTTTAACCTGCAACTACTTGTTCTTATCTTGGGCCGTTTTACTTGTGTCATTATAAGTACATAAAGTTGGGTGGTATTTTTTAAACTTTTGGATATGGAGGGGCAGAACAAGAGATTTCAGAGAAAAGCAGCGTCACAGCAGTAGGAAAAACGTAGACCAAGTGAGTGGTAGTCATAGGGTTTCTTGCTCTCATTGCCATTGTCAAGTGAGTGGAGACTTCTCTTGCCAGTGGTTTTGCAGCAGCATGAGTAATAAATGTATTTACAAGAAGTAAGAGTGGGTGAGGATTGAGAAGACCAAAAATGTTTGTACTTTTCATACTTCTTTTTACAAGGACATTTTCTTAAGCCGAGTAATTCAGCACAATTTGCAAGAGAGAACAAAATGACAATAAAAGCACGGGAGAGAAAACGCAAATAAAAATATGTTGAGAGAGAGAGAGGAGGAGAGAGAAAGTGAAAGAAGAAAAAAAGAGAAAGAAATTTTTATGATTGCGATGACATAAATAGTTGGCTTCCTTGGTAGAAGTAATCGTACTACTCTACTGCTGCTGCTGCTGTCGTTACTATTACTACTACGACTACTGTCACTGCCACAATAAAAAATATACATGCATGCATATTTCTCTCGCGGCGTTTATTTAAATCTTAAATTTTCATTTACATTTTCAGTCTCATTTTTATTTCATTTCATGCGATTTTCCTCTGACGATGGTGATGATGAGAAGGAAGAAAGAAGGAGGACACCGAAAACGATATTTATTCATGATGACGGCAAGTTGGAAGAGAAGAAAAATATCTCTGGCAGATCTAATAACTAATAGCTAACAAGCAGTGTGTGTACAAGCAGATGTCTATTACATACATATATCCTAGAATGGAAAATAAAGACATTAGGAACAGGTGGTGACAACGACGACAACAGTGAGGCTTGCCCAAACAGCATTTTTTTCTACATAGTATTCACGGATGCAAAAACCAGTGATAAAATAAGATTTTTAAAGTGGTAAAAAACCTGAAACAGATGAAGCAAAAAATGTATATGTAATGTCTTTTTCAACCAATTCACTGTCATCTTTTTTTTCTCTCTCTCTCCTAAGAAGACATTGCACTGAAAAAAAGTTGTGTCATAAACCGCATGGATAAACGCAGCAGAAAAGGATGAAAGTGAGAGAAAAACGTAAGTTAGCCAAGATTGAGTTTGTTACCACCTGCAAAAGTACACACTACTATTCTTACTACTACTACTACTACTACGTTGACCTACTTCATTCATCTTGGTCACCGTGATGTTGATCATCACCACCAGCACCACTGGGAGCATCACATCACAGAATAACTGATGCTGTTACTTTTTTCTCTTGTTGCTGCTGCTGCTGTTCGCAGCTGAGGAAAACCCTTGAATACACACACTCAGCTTTTCTAATTACTCACAAAAGAGTTAATTTCCTCCTTTTCTTCCTGTTCTCCCTCTGCTACTCTTTATAGACAACGTGTGGAGCACACACGGAGAGAAAATCATGTAAATCCCTCCTGGAATGAATCACCCTCGCCCTTTCTCTTTTGCCGGGTGCAAAAGAAGACACACCAACGCAACGGAATTCTTCTTTGTCGTTTTCTCCTTAACGTGTAGGTAGTTATATATGAATGAGTAAAAGTGTACTAGCAAAGCAGAATAGAGTAGTGTAGTAGTAGTGTAGAAGTAGTGAAAGCTGTAAAGAGACAATGGGAATAATTTACGTGTTTACTTTTGTTTGTGTTATTAATGAGCACAACATTTTTCTTCTTTTCTTGTTTTCAACCAATTGGGGAAAGTGGAACCTTTGTAATTGTAAAAGGGAAAACGGCAATTATAAAGAGATTTTGAAGAAGAACAATGAAAATTGTGTAAACAAAGCACTTGTGGTCTGACTGTAAGATTTCCTTGCTCATCGTCATCAACAACAGAGTCCCGTCCCAGCCCAACATACATATTACACAGCAGTCCAATTTTCACCAAAAGACGGGGTAAACTGTAAAAGAAGCCATTATGTGTATATCATGAACATAGTACAAATTGTTGTGTGAGAAAATGTGGAGCGAGTGGATTATTAGTGCAAATGACTTTGTAAGAAAAACTTGTAAAAAGGGTCACGATGCACAATTTTTGTTTAATGTATATGTTATATGTATATGAAGATAAAAAAAGTTTGGATGCTTTGGTAAGACTCTAACAGTTGGAAATTTAATGAAAATAAGTTTCTGACAACATAAAAGTTAGATCACAACATGTCATTGTAATTGTTGTTTTTCTAAATACCTGATTATAAGAACAGGAATAAAAATTTTGAAATCATTGGGCCTAGAATGTCTTTTTTAACTTATTATATTTGTTGTAAATTGGACAGTTGTAAACTTCAAGTCAACTTTGCTGCACAAACGAGCTCCTCAAATGTTGGGCTTTCAAAAACTATATTATTCAAAATTCACAATTTTTATGCATGCTTTCTCTTAGAGTCAATAGTTTTGCCTCGTTTCATTCAATTTCACTTTAACTTCTATCATTGCAAACCTTATCCTCCTTTCTTATTCATGCAATCAAGTTCTATAATGCATATTCTTGATTGACACACACTCGTGTTGCATCAAATGTTTCATTTTAGTTGCATTTAACTTTCGAATCTTAACTTTTACTTTATACAAAAGCAGTAAAAAATGGTGGTCATAGGTCAAGTTGGTGGTTATGCCCCCTGTCCAGATCTCAGCCTTGGCTATACAACTGAATCCCTTAGTCCTTTAGACATTAACGTACAGTTGAAGTATAGTGATATCCTTGAACCTGTTTATTAAACATACATAGTTTTGGTAACAATATTTTAGCTGAATTCACGTCATTGCCACTCTTTTCCCTCTCAGTACTACGTAGAGATTGACAAATAATGAAAAAATGCGACCCGTCGCTCTCTGTCAGTTTCAGACGTCAACATTCATTATTATTTTGCTCACAATATT
This sequence comes from Sinhomidia bicolor, assembly GCA_027743785.1. Classification (NCBI taxonomy): domain Eukaryota; kingdom Metazoa; phylum Arthropoda; class Collembola; order Entomobryomorpha; family Entomobryidae; genus Sinhomidia; species Sinhomidia bicolor. Next base: position 12,202 of record JAHZMT010003368.1, read on the forward strand.
GTTTACTACCTATGCTCACAGTTACCAAATCCCTTACTCCAGTCACACGTACATAGCAGCGCATATAAACTCATAAAATATTTTTGATGTAATAATAACAACAGGGATCACGCTCGTCGTCGTTTCTGGTTGTATTACACACACATATATATACATATTATATACATTGCAAAGAGTGTAAACTCAATAACAAACCCCATTCCAAAAAGAATTGACATTGACTCATTCGTAGATTTATTCGTTATGAGTAATATTTAGTTTGTCATTGAAAACACTTTAAAATTTAAACCGTAAGTAGTGTGCTAGTTACACTTATGCGGCTTAAATCTATCTACATGTCTGTCAGAATAATTTACTCCCGTACTAACTAAGTTACAGCAAAGATCGATTCATCTTATCAAAAATGCAAAGACCTTGAATGCTCGTAAGCGGAAAATTAGTCTTTGCATAAAACAAATTGCGACTAATTTTGTTTTCCATATTTTGCTGTCAAACTTTCAAACATATTTCAGAATTTTCAGTCTAAAATAGTTAGTATTACACCCAAGCAGTTAGTTTATTTATTATTATTACTACTATTTATTTTTATTTATGCACAACTAGTATTCATTTTCAATTATTACTTTCCTATAATTTCATTATAATACCTTCAATAACCTCATTTTTTTCTAATTACAACCGTATTGTTGCCTCCAACTGTTTTTTGTCGCTAATGGTCAGCACAAAGGCATGGTAAATGACAGAGCTTGCAAATCTATCAATTGACAAAATATGACAAAGCAGTGAACACAAAAACCGACTGTAATTCTCCTTTTCGTTTTTGCTTTGGTTCAATGACTTTCCTTTCAGTGCGTCCGATTGGAAACAAGGATTAAATGAATGAATGTTTACCGCTTCAGTTTTCATCGTATAATTTGGTAACATCATCTCTCTTTCCAACCGATGATGACAAAAAGAAAAGCCTGGAAGGATGTTGCATGCCTATCTGTAAAAATAATATATTATGAGACAAAGGAATCCATATAACAAAAATACAATTGTATCCAATCTGAAATTGTATAGACAAAACCCAACGGCAAGCTCAGTATAACCAGTGAAATAAGTAGCCGACGATACCAAATGTAAAGCAAAAAGTGCTGTTTTATGTTTTGTAGGGTAACCTTACGCGTGATTAATTTAAAATATTTTGAACTTGTTCCTCTCTAAGTCTACTTCAAAGAATATGTTCAGAATGTCCTTGGTAATACCTAACCAGAGTTAAGTCTAAATATTTGTTTTAAACCTGAACTGTCCATGGTAAACCAAAATATGCGTAATACCATATCTTAAATAAGGAAATAAACTCAAATAGCTTAGAAGGAGGAAGCCTTGACTTAAAAATATTTGTACGGGAAAACAGACATTTGCTTCAATTTCTATAAGGCATTTTTATCAATTCACTTCTTNCTTCTGTTTCCTGAACATCGAAACAAAGCAGCATATCATCTTTACTTTCCACGCGTTTTTATCAAAAATACTGACAATTCTCATCATTTCCAGTGAACATTTTTGTTTCTTTCTTGTCTTATGTTTTCATGGCTACTCATGTTAAACTACTACTAGAGGGGAGCATTGGTTTCATCGTCGTCATCATCATCATCATACTGTCTGCAAGTCACATTGAAAACCCACTATCGATTTCTCAAGCTCACAATTACAACATACCTAGCTAACTTTAACATTACTATAAAAAGAAGACGTGGTCTCCTTGAAGACAACTGATGGCTATCGTCAAGATCATCGTCATCCACATCACCAGGAAGCTGATTACAGGTTCATCAAAACGATCTTCCATTTTTTGATTTTCGTTACCAGCAATCTCCTCCACATCATCATCATCGTCTTCATCACACAATCCCATTATTACGCTCAATGTACCTGTCTCGCTCTCCGTCGTCTCCTTCTACCTTCTTCGTCTCCCTGAGAAGGAGAACGTGCCCTGGAATGTGGAGAATGCGGATACGTCCCGAAAAGGACGTAATGGTAGATTCCCATGACTGAATTTTTGTTCTTTTCCACTCCAGCACCATCATCATCAACATCATCATCACCATTAAAGACAGAGAATTTTTTTTGTCTCACGTGAAGAACACAATGCATTTCCAAATGCATACTAATAATAATCCATACAACGTTTAAAAAAATAATATTACCGTATCTTACAAAAGGTGATTGAAAGAGAGAGAAAGAGGGAGAGAGAGTGTAGAAGTAGCGGCAAGAAATTGTAAATTTCAGCAGTTTTAAAAAGACTTGAACAGTACAACAGCAGATACTTGTTCCAAAACTTTTGTCAAGTGGTTGTTGTTCCTCCAGTTTGTGAATATTTTCTACACTATAACTCCTTCCTTTGATTTCTCTGCTCTAAATAGATATAAAAATGGGAATTTTTAACGGCAAAAGCATGCTCATGTGAGATGTGATGGTGTTCATCTGCTGCTACCACTGCTGGTTCTTGTGGCTCAAGGGCTTTCCCTCCTTTTATTATCATCATCGTCATCAGTCAACAAGCCATACTGCTGCTACTGCTCGCTCTTCTAATACGTACACTGCGTGTAGTTAATACTGCTTGCTTTTATGTATTCATTCTCAACTAAATGCTTTGCTGCTTTACATTGGAAAAATACAAAAAAGACAGAAATTATGTACACGCATAAAAAACTAGAGTATATTCTAAAGAGAAAGGATAAACTAAAAGCGGATTAACGAAAAACTGTCCTGGAGGCTGAACAGAGAGAAAAAAAGACAAAAATGGCATATTTCTATTGCAGAGATACCAACATTATTCATCCTTTTCCCGGTGAACCCAAACAGAAAAAGATGCATGTAGAGATATAAGTGTGTGTATAGTATGTATACAGTTACATAATGGTATCGAAGGGAATGCAATATTATGACTTGGGAGGAATGTACAATGTCAAATTGTTGTGTATGAGCGAATGAATATGATGATGGAAATCGATATTATTGGATTTATATTCAATTGAAAATCGGAATAATATGCAAGTAGTCTGAGGGAGAGGGAGACGTAAGAAAGACAAAAGAGGTTTATTGGATTTTGCAAGGAGAATCTTCCACAGGAAGAAAATGGCATGCACAATTTGCTGCAATAAAGATTGCACGTTATGATAGAGGAGATGGAAAGTTGGTTCACTGGAATACCAGGATCTTCTATGCTTAACTGGATCACAACAATTATGTTGGTCTTTTTTTTTACATTAGTATGCATTTTGTAAAATGTTCACAGGCCGCAGGGCACACTAGACGAAATTTGCCTAGTGTACAGTAGCAATATTGAAAGGAAAGTTAGGAGAAATGAAGAAAGTAGAAGATGAGCAGGAGTAGGAGAAGAAGAATGAAAAGTAATCATTAGCATTTACCTTTGTTGTGTTTCGCTTTGACCAAGTTGATGATATTGATGAGGAATGACACATGGGCAAAATCTGAAATAAAAGCTGAAGCAACTTTACTACTCTTTGCTGTTTTATATGTTGTAGATACGTAGGCATTGTACCTGCATAAATACATACCTACTTATGAAACGCACCTTTTAATCGTTTGTTGTTGTTTCCGCCAACGCTGTGGGCAATAATATGCATACATCCATGTCTAGTATTTCAGTTTCATCAACTAGTATAAGTACGATAATATATATTCATTTTTCTATATCCATCTTGATCAGCGAGTAAAATAATTGAATTCAAAATAAACAGACCGTAACAGAGTAGGATGAGATATGGGAGAAATTTCTTTGTCGTCAAGTACATATATTGTAAGTGAGTAAAGTGCTGTTGCTGACCCTGTTGCTGATGATGCTGCGTTGTCGCTGTTGTTGTTGTTGAGGTTTTGGATTCGGATTCGGATTCGCTTTGTTGGTAGGCAATCGGGATTATCAGGTTTGGGAAAATCCCTCGTCTTTTATTTATTTACAACCCTTTGCATCTTGTACGATATCAGCATAAATCGTGTGGTCGGTCGACAAGAAATACACAGAGCTTTACTCATCTTGTAGTAACTAGCTACTGCTACTCATTGTTCAAAAGCAATGCGGAAAGAAAGAAAGGAGGCGAAGAGCGTGCAGGAAAGGTGCCTATTTAGTCTTGTGTGACGAGCGTGAATTTTAATTAGTGTCAAAGTCAAAGGAAGAGGAGGGAAAGTAGGCAGAAGAGGTAAATTGTGTATAACCAGTAGTGACAGTGAAACAGTGTAAGTTGGGATGAGAGGCGAGAGGGGAGCTAAAAAGACAATCTACCTAATTCATTTACTTTACATACATATTTTGCTTTGCTGCAAGTAAATTGCATTGCATTATTCCAAGGCATTTTCATTGGCAGAACGAGCATGCAACCGTAGTCTCACAATTCCCCAAATCTAAAGACCCTTCTCTGTAAACTTTTCCCCCGCACTCAACACGGCAAAAAGAAACATCAAAAGTTTTTTGCAGGTTAATAGAATGAAGTCGTTCACAAAGAGAGAGAGAAAGAAAGAAAGAAAGAGACAGACAGACGGAAAAAGAGGATTTCCGGCCTTGTTATACATTCTTCTTTAACAAAAAAAGGCAGAACAAGAACAAAATCTCATCCGATGGTGTGTTCTACAATGTCAGGTTAGCGAGATTTTGGTAGAAAGGACAGCGTGAGAAAAAAATGGGTGGCAGCTTAACAAAAACATAATATTTGAAACTACACAATATGTATATTTTCTTGGCCCGCTCGCTTTTTTCTTTTCGCTTTCTTCCCAACAATGTCATCATCGTCATTAGTAACTACGCATGGAAAACAAGGATTTTCCATTTGCACTTGCAACTAAAGCAACATCACCGCCACTGCACACTACAGACAGCTACCACCCTTTTTCTTCATCTCTAACTAAACTACTTACGTACGCTCCCCTTCCCTGTGTTTTATTTTCACACCAACTTTACTTTTTACGTAGCATAGCACACTATGAGGACGACTATTTCCGTTGGAATGAAATTGCATTTTCCTGGCACCACCACATCATAAACTCATCGTCAGATGAATGACGAATGTCGTGTGTGATGAAGGATAACATGGCTAATTGAGCTGTTATTAACTGGATGATGAAGATGATAATGGAGCTAATGTAGATTACATGCTGATGGCTTTTCATCATCAACTGAAACTGCTGTTCTTCCTACTGTCACAGAATACAGTAAAATATACTCAGCAAAGCCTTGAGGGACGGAAGAAGGTCAAATCAAGTCATTATAAATCGTTACTAGAATAGTGATGATGATGACGATGACTCTGATTATATGTATGTACTAGTAGTTTTCGGAAGGGTTGAATTGTAACGTTGTATCCGCGCCCTGTACTTGCTCTTATGATAACTTACAAGGTATACATTCCGGCTTACCTGAATATCAACAACGATGAAAGTCACTTATAGGCTCCTTTTTGAACAATGTTAAATTCGGACATAAAAATATAGAAATTTATCACAAATTAACTTTTTTTTTAAATAAAAAGATGCTAAATTTGTTATTATGATATGAAAATAAATGATAACGCAAATCACAATAGAAACTAGCAAAGAATTGTGGCCCTTGAACGCTGGTAGCTCGGATTTGAAAAAAATTAAATGACAGTGGCACAAACCAAATTCTTTTCACATCAAAATGTTTCATGATTCAAGTCAACCCATTACTTAAAGAGTAGGTAGTCTAATAGCCACTATCTGTGAATATACTCAGGAAACTTGGAGTGTACACCTGGTAGTACTAATGTAATATTATGCAGAGCAGTAGTGCTGAGAAAGGAAAATTAATATTGTACCAATGTTGCTGGAACGGCTTGAACTGGAAGGAGAGGGGGAGAGCTGCGATGATGATAACTTGTCACCAGATCTGCATAATAAATTATACGTTCTAGCTTCCCCCTTCAGATTTATTTTACATGCCGAAAAACAGTCTGGTGAGCTGCAAGACTGCATTTCTCTGACTCACTGACAGAGGAGGAGCAGCACCACCATGTGAGCCAGACTATTTTTATAAATTTTGCATTGATGGCACATTCATAGTTTACTATTGCCGTTGTAAAACTTTAGAAACTGCAATAATAAAAAGTAGACATGCAAGTTAATGACTTGGCTTGATTGATTTTTTCGATATCTTTTTACCCTTTAGACGGTTAATTATAAAGTTGTAATAGCTATTTCGCTGCCAGTAATTATTTGGAATGATGTATATGAGCGTGTAGAGTACACAATGTACATACCTCTATACATGGTAGGAACAGGAACCAAGCAGAGTATTTTTCCGAGCTGAGAATGCTACATTTATTGCAACTTGGCATGAAAAGTGTGACTTTGATGATGAGTTGCTTGAAGAATGCGTGAAGCAGAAAATGAGAAAAGTGTGTCTTTAATATTTAAATCTTTTCTTGTTAAATATTGGTAATGATGATGTAGTGTTCACCTGAGAATAATGGATTCAGTGAGCCTTGAAGCTCAAAACAAGTTGGCTTTATTGACACAGCACTTGCTCGGCTGCTGCTACTACGTAGTTGCCTTCCTATTAACTAGACCTGAATAGATCTCTGTTTAGCGGAGACATGCAATATACCAGCAGATTCGTCGATTGTGCATTAAAAATTTGAACTGCTTCCATGAAGCACCTTTCCACCCATTTTCATCTCCACGGCCACAATCGGCCCAAGTCATCCCATCATTTTTTTCCATTATTCTCTCACGTCCTATCTCAAACCATCCATCCGGTTCGCAGCTCATTTCCACTTGACAGTGCAATGCAAATAGTAGCAAAAAGTAATGGTTCTAACAGTTCTAGGCATGATGACATGATGGGTGCCCATCACCATCTCAACTTTACCAAACAGCGCGCTTACTACACAGATACACAAAACAACCTAAAGGGTGCACATTAGTTATTGTGTTCCAAGCGAAAAGTTGAAGGAAACTGAAACTACACCCGAATCATTGTCATCATTATGTACACCGTCACGTAGTAAAAATACGGATGGATGGTTGAAAGTTGAATTTAGTTGATAGCTGCTTAACGAGAAAAGGTGACAAAGTATGACAAGACAGGACTAAGACTTGTGTCATTGCTATCATATGGTAGCAGCAGAAAAGGTTTCTTTTGGAGTCGTAGTAACAACTATGTAACCACAATAATTGCATGGATATGTTGACACTTTATTAATTGAAAGAGTGCGATTGAATTCACTTTATCATTACTTGTTACAAGTAACTGCAGATTATTGATTTAGTGGTACAGTTACAATACAGAAAAGAAAAACAGATGTTTTACCACTACCCCTCTGCAAATAGTGGACTAAACCGCAAGATTTAGTTATTAAAGACGTAGAATGCCAAATAATTTTGTAGAATGTATCATTTTTTAGTTTTGCTAACTAACATTACTTCATAAAATGCATGTCTCTAATGAAATGAATAATAATAATAATTACTGGCTTCTGCATATAATATCAAGTATAGTACACCGAATTGAAAAGAGTGGCCTCCGTTTACACACTAAGAATGCATATAAGAACTTTGAGCGGCTTAAATGGTCCCAAAGGTCGGACATTCTTAACAAAATTATGATGACACACGCACGAATTAAAATTTATACGAATGCATTTTTAAAAACAAAATTTGTCTGCTTGCCATTTAATGATATTTTCATTATTTATATTCCAACCTCAGCCATTTTGAAGATTTTTGTTTGTTCATTTACCTAATCATGTTCAATATGATACATATCATATTCGTAATATCCTCATATGTTAGCGGACAGCTTCTAGTATGTTTATTGGCACTTTTGAGTAGTAATTTTGGCACATCTCAAACGATCTCAGGTTTAAAATTTTCTTATTATCCGCTCTCTTCACTCGCAATTTCAAATTTTGACATTTTGATAATCTGAAATTCTATTATGTCATGTTTTCATAATGAAGTCAAGCCGATAATGATGAGGTATGGGTGTACAATGGAGATTATGCATCTCACTGGTCTGACTCTGGCTACGCTACTTTGCTAGAAGTTTACACATTATTATGCTTACAGTTAGTTAGCTGTATAGCACAACTACATGTATGTAGGCATATGTATTATGTATGTATGCTTTAAAAAAGAGTGAAACAGTAAAAAAATGTACCAGTGCCATGTAAGACTACCTCAACATTTTTAGAGGAAAATGAGTAGAAGTAAAAAGTAAAAAGTAAAAAAGTAGAAGAGGACCTACTGCACTAGCAGCAAGCCAACATACCATCATGGTGTTGAGTACAGTGTTCTGTAGTAGAGTAGAAATGCAGTATAAAATGAAAGTAATGGCTTGTATGGCAAGTGCAACTCAATTGAGACAGCATTCTATTGCATTGCTATACAATTTCTGAAAATTGACACAAAGTTTTTTTAACAACAATAACAACTACGACCGGGCTTTATTTGACCTAGTAAATTTTGTCATTTTTTTAGTCAAATTAACAGTTATTTTATCCTAATCTTGAAATTTTCAAGTGTAATTTTTTAACATGGACATACTTCTTCCAACAGATGAAAAGACGGTAATTTTAATTTTTTGATTATTACATTGGTAATTTAAGGTCACTTTAACAATATCATTGTGATAATTACTTCTACAAACTACAACTTCTACTTATTGTTTTTAATATTACCTCATTCATAGTAACAAATATTTTTTTTTAAATTTAAAACTGGTATTAAACAGTATGTACTGTATAATAAAAGATGCTGGATAAGTTTTTTTTTAATTCTGGACTGTCAGTGGAACTTTTAAATTCATAACTGTATTCGTTCGTCAAAGATTTAAATAGTATTAATTTATTCAATTAGCTTTTATTAGCGATTGAATTATATTTTTAAATGGTATTGCTGCATTAAATGATGAAACGTTTGTTGACATGAGGTTTAGAAGAGGAAAGAACTTGATGTTAACAAATTACGATAGCAGGGGTCTCAAAATAAGAGTAGTATTATTTTATGCCTTCATTCCTATTTCCAGATCGACTTACCGGATCCAACGCGTTTCATGGGTTACATGAAATGCGAGGAGACACTCCAAAGATTAAGCGCAGAGTTATTTGTCGCTTTGGAAAAGAAACGACGTGAGCTAAACTGTGAAACTGTCAACGAGCTCTATGTCCAGGTGGGTGGTAGCTGTAGGCACTTGTTTTCCCTTCCTTATTCTTATCTTTTAAATATGAACTAAAGCACTACTTATTGTTATCAACTGACTTGTATTATTAATCTTCCTTGTAGTATCTCGATGCACTGGTGGATAGTATAAAGTTAAAGGCTGATGCCTGGAACAAGGAAATCGAGCGTGTAAAGGAAGAGAGCCGAATGATTGACCATGCCAGAATGGCACTACATTATGCACAGTTGGAAGAATTAATGAGGAATGATGATGTTAACAGGTCGCCGATTGAATATAAGCTGGAGCAATTTATAGTAGCCAAAAAGCCCAAATGGGTTAAGAGGTTGGATTTCGATACCCCTTATTGCCTTGGGAAGTCTCATTGATGTATTTATGATATAATGTTTATTGTTACATTTACCATGTTTTACTAAATGATAAGCAAGATATATAATAAGACTTGACCTTTCCATTTATACAATTTAAATCAGAGTCTAAATTTTGGGAAAGTTGACTCTAAACGTGGATGCAAGACTTGGATTTAACAGGATTCTCAGAATATCATGTATTCTTTGGGAGCCAGGTGCTTTATCTTTATTCGTTTGATGTAACAAGACAAGACGTTGTATAATAATAACTTATCTTAGAATTAGTTCTTTGCACGTTTTATAACATATATATATAATATCTTAAGATCCTTTTAGGGAAATGTACAAAAAGTATTGTTTCTTTGATGTGAGATGATGAGTGGGGCAAGATTTTTAGATAATTGGGGAAAGGAGGTGACTTTTTTTAGACTTATTTTATGAGCTGTAGTTTTCAATATGGTAACTAATAAAATTAGCTTCATTCATTAACTTGGTTGCATGTCATGTCTATTTTGTTCTTTTTTTGTTCCTTCATTACATTTTCTCTAAAAAAATCCCCCCATGCTAAGAACCTTCATTATGTACAATGTACTGAAGCTGCTTGTTCAGCTTTGTATGCATTTGTTCCATTTTCTTAAAAAAGCTCATGTTTCGTACATTTTTACAGACGAGTGCGCGTGTCTTTTTATTCTTGCTAAAGTGTCTAAAAACTTTGTTGGTTCTTAATGTAAATGATGAATGTGAAAATAAATAAAAACTTCTCTTGTACTGTTGGTTCTCCTGAGAATAAATAAAAGTTTTTTCTTCAAGAAAATTGTGATATGATCATTATTATCAAGTAAAATAAAATGCAGTACAAAAGAAAAAACAAAATTTGTGTCCTTCAGCTGACAAGAGCTCAGTGCATTTTCTGTTATTATTATTATGTAAGCCGTAAGGCTGGTCATGGTCATTTTTTTACTCCGAAGGTTGAATCTTTGCACTTGACCTGAATGGAAGGTGTCCTCCCCAGCCACACTCAGTCAGGGCAGCATCAAAACTTTACATTGTTTCCTTACCACTCCAGAAAATGGTAACCTTTTCTTGCAATAATATAAACAAAGATGTCTCAAAAATACGAAAGTATCAAGTACACATATAGGCATGCATGTATGTATGCAAAATAATAATACAAAAATCTAAAAGTAAAACGTGCAATCATGTCGTCAACGTCATTTGTTTGTTAGAAGACTCTCGTTTCGGTTTTTTTTCTCCTTCAATCTTTTCATCTTTTATCTTCTCTGCTCGCTCTGCAAATGAAAATTTATCAACGAACATTTATGTATGTTTTTGCCCAAAAAAGAAAACGTGGAGTCAGAGAGCACCACGCATGCAAGTGGAATAAGAAATAAGACGCTGAGAAAATCCCTTTCCTTTTTTTGTGAGTACACGAAGGCATTCATCAAAGGGAGAAGCTCCAACCTGAATGAATATACATGTACTATGCCCATGTACATATTATGTTGCGTTGCGGAAGAATGTCATCGTTACCATTTTTGCATAATATAAAATCCAAGTTTGTTCCCCTTAGGACAACAAGAGAAGCACAAGAGGGGGGAAGCTCCCATAAAACAAACGACGGATTTTATCTGACAGAGAATTATAACTTGACAATATTTAGATGGGATATGTTTAAACAGTGGCACTAGCAATAGTATCTATAGTGTAACAGAAACATATTTGCAATATTGAACAACATATTATTATTATACAAGGTATACTAATGCCTACGTTACTTTACTTTCTAAAATAGAAATAGCACATGGTTCATGGAACAACAACGACGACTTGCTTCTACTATCAAACAAAAGTCACGAATATTTGCTATTTGCACACTGTAAAATATTGTTTCAAATGAGTAGTAATGTAAGTAGAGAGTCAGTCTGGGGAGAGCTGCAAACTTTAGCCCTCTCCGAATTTGCTCTTCGGTTGTGTGCATGTACCTGGTTCAGTACACAGTGATTTTTTATTAAAACTTTTTGAACTATCATTAAGTTCATAGTCAGTATATACCGATATTTTTACTGCTTATTACATAACTGATCAGATAAGACAACAAAACTTGGTAATTATCTTTTAAGAAGCATCTAACTTGCTAGCTTTAACTGTATGTAAAATAATATTGTTTCATTATTTGAACATTTTGTTTCTCTGTACAACAAAACCTAGTGTGTCTTCAGGGTACAAAAAATTGATTCTTTGTTCTAAACTGTCATATATTTTTGGCTTTGCAAAATGACAGCACTAATACAATCTACAGAACAGTAGGTTAGATGACGAGCGTGAGGTAACAGCGATTGATACACTCTATGATGACAGCATGTGAAGACAATAACGTGTGGAAAGAAATGGCACGTGTCTGCAAGAGCCTCTTTCTCCGTGAGAATTTATTCCCAGTTTTGATGAGATAAAAACGTAACAGGACTAACCTAGGAGTGCTTTCTGCTATACAAAGGAATTACGCTTAATCGCTCAATCTCTCCCCATTCCGCCTTCCAATCTATTCACAATAATATGATAGACTGGTATTTTACGTAAAAACACGGGGCAACTTGATGGTCTCTGGAAGCTCTCAACTCACTCACTCACAATCAGTCAGTATGTTCAAAGGGCACACATGTACTGATACTGATGGATAAGCTGAAACAATTTCCGTGGTCATTGTGTCGGAAGAATAAGAAGAGAGAACCTCAATCTGCCAAATACGTATACAATTTATTTACGTACATGAGGAGGAATTTGGATTGGTGGATTGAAAAGTTAGGTAGAGGTATTTCATTTTGGTAGGAGGGCATCATACTCGTATTTGAGAGTCACGGAGAGTCATTCTAGGAAATCTCTGTATATGATGAATGATGAATAAATAAAATTGAAGAATAACAATGGTTCCATAATAACAAAATGATGAAACTTTGCGTACAAAAGGAGAAGCAGATCGACGAGTTGGCAAGCTTCAATCATAATCGTCATCAGGCGACACAGGAACACTCATATGACGATGCTGATGACAGTAGTAGAGTCCAGAGATTAATAGTTTACAGGCCTATGTATAAAGATAATGGACGGCGAGGAAACGCAATATTAATAATACCCTGGAAATAATATTTAGCTTTACTTCTACACCTGGACTAGCGTGCAAATCAAGGCTACATGGTGTTTGGAAATTAGGGAGTGAAAATAAAAACGAGAAAGGAAGAACTCTGAACAGAGCAGAGTAAAGGAACGGTGAGAAGAAATAATAACTCTACAGTCAATTCATCTCTCTTCTACTTCATATCATTTCATTCCATGTTTCATCTGCACCTTCCTTTTCAAGCTTGAATTATTTTTTCTCTTCCATGCTTTTGTGGCCAAAGAGCAAGAGCAACCACACGGAGCGAGAGGAATAAACCAGCAGCAGCAGCAGTAGCGCAGCGAGTGTGATGATGTGAGGAGGACACGCACGTGTGCAACGCGTGGTCTTGTGGAATTGGAAATGTGGAGGAGAGTGGAAGTGGCAATATTAAAAAAACACGTATAAAGTAAAAAGAGAACCAGCACTAAAATTTGCGGATTGAATGACCGGTTTTCTAGTTGGAATAAAAGCCATAGCTTCACCATGCCGTCATAATAATGCATCGTCAGCGGAAATCACACGCATTGTTGGAGAATAGACAGATGAAGTTGCTGACACCATCATTATGATATGTACAGCTCATAATGATAATGAGTGAGGCAAGTCGGAAAGGGATCAAGTATCTAAAAAAATGGTTTTGCATGAAGTGGGAAAAAGAGGTAACGTTAAATCGGTAAAAATAAAGAAAGTCGGGTTTACTATATCATCGACAAGTATTAATAGTTAATGGTGCATTATGGACATTTTTCATTAACTTTAAATATGTGGATAATGCCAACTTCAACCGTCAGTATTTTAATCATCTCTGCTTTAGCTATATCTTGCTATATAAGCAATGATCAGATTCTTTGCAACAAATCATTTAAGGAGTAGCTGTGTCAAATAATTGATTTTGACCTGATAGGCATCACTACAAAAGGAATCGGCGGATGAAATATGTATGTATATTTGGGATGATAACGTCTGGTGCATATGTATATACACAATTTGTAATTCAAATATGTATAAAAGAACAGCGAGTTATCAAGTAAGAAGTTGCATCATCTGTATACCTTTCTGAATCTACCTCTTTTCGGCTTAGTATACGAACGGAAAAGCCAAATGTGAGTAATGATACTAATATCGTGAAGATGACTGACACATAATCCATTCTACTTCGAGCTCGTAAGTTGTGCGCACAATGTCAATCCATAAATAATTAAATTATAGATGTTATTTATTCATCCAGAATGACGAGAAGCGATGCGAATCAATAATACCCAGCATACCTTTATATAGTTAATCAGACTACACACGTACAAGTTACGTCTAAGGCAATACATAAAGTGTTAAACAAGTAAATTTACTGTATTTAAGCATAACCTACAGCGTTTTCTTGGTCATTTAGGTATCCATTTTCAACTTTAGCTAAAGAATTCTTACACATTCCATCCTTAAACCACCAATATTTAATGTCGTTGCATTTATTTTATACCCAAAAAGTAGCTGGGTTTGGGTGGGTCTGCAGATGATAATTGTACTGTTTTACAATACTCAATGTATCCAGAGTAGTTTGTGTGGCGATTCGCTGACTTTAAACTAATTAGATTGGGCATAGTCTAGGAAATCATTGATTTTCCGGATAGTAACTACATTCGAACGTGACAAAAATGGGAAGTAATACCGGATGCATGAATCAACATTGATTGGTTGCGTGATACTCTTCAATAATGAAAATAATGATAATTTTAATAACAACTACAATGACATTTCCGCTGTTTGTTTGAATACAATTGTCATTGGCCGACAGGAAATGGACTGTTATATAACCGTTAGATATAACTATGATATATGCCTGATTAATACGTATTACATTACGATATTATGATAGCGTTTCTGCTTTGTAATGCGAGATACGTCGTAGTCGTAGTTCTTTTGCAGCATGTACATACTGTGACAAAGCATCTCTCATAATTCTTGGAATATTCCTTTGTGACAAAATCAACCTCAAATATCCTGTGATTAAGTAACATTCATAATAAATTTTGTGCCTTGCTCACTTTATTATTGGATTTTCTTTATTTGATTACATGCCAGTGTAAAAAAGCATTAACAAGAACAGAACAAATGATGAGACAAGAGAATAGTTGAGGCTTGCTCCGAAAGGCTTCATTTTGACGTGAGAAGAAATGCTATAATGTACTATTGTGGTGTTGGTGGTGGTTTCGGTGACTGACTGCAATTGTGCTGAGTTGTATTGAAGAAAGATTTGGATTGGGTGGAGTGACTAAAATAGATAAGATAATAATAGTGTGAGTGGATCAAGCAAGCAATGGTGAAAACCAAAGGAATAAAAAGAATGCATAATAAATTTTATCCGTTGAGCTGTGCATTTGCAGAGCACCGACTACTCTATATAGTCACCACTCACCCACCACCACTACTAACACCACTGCACTGTTTTCTTCGGTTATAAGTTTATATGCATCGCCATCACCGAAAGCAATAAAGCATTTTATTAGCTGACCTGCCATGCCATAGACACAAAACTCAAAAGAGAATGTTATGCAGGTGATATTTGTACTGAGTTATATATTAGTACATACACAGGGGGTCTAACAAGTAAACAGTGCATAACGAAACACATCAAATTCTATCCTTATCCTTGCCACTTTCCCTTTTCATTTTGATTTTCACCACAAACCACCAAAACCAAAGTAAGTAAGTGAAAGGAACAGCAGCAGAATTATGATGTGTAGTAAACTGATTTGATTGCATGTGTGCTTGTCTGCCTGCCAGTGTGCGGCTCCTTTTTCTTCTTTATTTGGTTTCTTGCCTTCAGCTTAAAAAATTCAATCTTGCACTGGGACGAGGTGAATATGGGGCATAAAATCTAGCCAAGAAACCACTTCACAAAATAGAGTATATGCACATATTCCAGGGAAAGGAGTTCAGAATTAGAGAATATGTTTACTTTCTCTTTCTCTCTCTCTACCACACACACATGCACACACGTGTAATATAATATAGGGGGAAAACCTGTTGCGATGCCTCGTCTTTTCTTTTATCCATTTGTATGCTCGCTCTTCTTTGTATTTCTTCCGCTTTTCTTCCAAACGATAAATTTCACGCAATTTCATCATCAAATGAAAATTACAGAGTTCAACAGGAAGAAAGTGGGTAGTGGAGCTGTGTGTGTGGGAGTGAGTCAAGAAAAGACCCAGAGCAAACGGACAGTCATGAATAGATTGCATCGTCCAAGCCAAATTGTGGCAATAGAGATGTGTGGCAGAGGAGAGTGGCGAGGAAAGTGGCAACAAAGTTTTTTACAGATAGCTTTATTGATGCACTCTTTCTACACACAACAACAGATAGGCAGCAGCAGTTTTATAAGAAAAAAAGTGGGAACAAGAGAGAAGGTTGAAGACGATGAAGAAAAAAGGACCAGCTCATTTCGCTTGAAGAAAAAAGCATAAAAAAAGTATTTGCACTTGTGTGTGTCTCTCTCTCAGCTATGTTGTCTCTCTGTATATATGTGTGTGTGTGTTATGTGAGTGTGTCGGCTAGGGTGGTTTTATTGAATAGGTAGGTATTTAAAGCGACATAAAGCAGCAGCAGAAAAAAAGTAAATGAAGAATGGGAAAGGAGAATGAGGGAAAGGAACTTGTTATTCCTGTTCCAGACAAGAGAGAAAAAATGCAGAATGGAATGTGTGGTAGTACATTTGTTCTAAATACTTCGACGACTGACTACTGGTACTACTACCACTTGTCATCTGGGATTTGTTTGGGATTTTCCTCCTTCTATATTTTTTGGCAGAGTAAGTACTTTGCTAAAAAAAAAAAAAAAAAAAGTTTTTACGCGAAGCAAACATTACTTCTTGTTCTTCGCCTTCTCTCCAAAAAAAAAACTTGTGGGAATTCTTCTTCTTGCAGAAGATATATAATGATGAGAATATAAGGGTCTGTTCATCTGAAGCGTAAAGCGGTAATAATACTCAGATGGGAGAAGCAGCGTTTATTTGAGGTTTTCAGAGTCAACTATGAACGTTCCTTAACACATCGGCGAACATTGTGCCCTTGTATTATTGATGATGAGCACTTCGTAACGTTCAATAGATGGAATGCACCAGTAAAACGGGTTCTACTGGTTTGTAAAAAAGTAAGATGGATTGGTGAATTGCTATCTCCTCATTATATTTTAGGTAATGGTGTCATGGCAGGGGAACTGTAAATGAAACAAAAACGCAGTTGAATACAACTGCTCAGTACAGTACACATTTTCAAGTGCTGTCAACATTGTATGCTGGAACGCTCAGTTGTATTGTGCATACGTAATAAGATTGAATATCTAAAAAAGGATCTACATCTAAAAATAATCAAAATTGAAAATACTGTTTCATTTGAGTTGACAATTTTGTCAGAAACCCACACATACATACCTATGTATGTATGCATATATGTATATTAAAAGACAAACTTTACATAAGCAAAGTCATGAGAATCAAAATTTGAAGAAATTTTTTATCAGGTGTTTGCACCAATCGATTGGTCCTACCGAAAAAATGTTATTCCACGCTTCGGAAAATACATTGAATAAATTTTTTAAAATATTTGAAAAAACCGTCAGTGTCCTATAAAACAAAATCAATCATTAGTATTACGTAATCATTGGAATTTTGTTATGAAGATATAGAATCCAAGGTATGTGGTTTATTTTTTATGCGTCTGCAATTATAGCAGAAAGTAAGTCAACCTGCATCTAATATCGAGTACCCAATCAGAAGAAAAGGCAGAAAGGTTTTTTTTATTCTGTGGTGTAGACAGTCATAACCAAACAGAAAATTGGAAGGGATCAGCAAAATTGTGACATTGATTTACTCTCTTTTTTCCCATTTACTCTCACTTTCATTTTTTACATTCTCCATAAATTTGTCTTCTTGGATATCTAAGATCGTCCACATGTCCAATGACGAATATACACTTTTTGCTTAGAAAATGTAGAAAATATGCAGGAATTACTGGATTAAGATGATGACTTCATTTTCCACATTTATCAATCTTTTAGCAAGTTTTGCGACAAATGGAGAGAAAAGTTTTCCTAGTGTCTACCCAATGAGAAGTACACGTAACACTTGAGTTATAGCAATTTTAGCACAGTGTAAATGTAAAAATTTGTTTTCCATTTCTTTACATTACAAACACAAAACTTTTATTCTTGTAGAGAAACAGTTAAAAACAATGGGTAACGAACAAGCGTGCACACCTACCTATTTCAGTGGTTAAATATAACAACATACTGAAGAAATGCAATTTTCTTTCAGCAGTAAAAAATAAATCTCTTTCTTTTATTGCCCCTTCCCAGATTACGTTTCTGCCATTTCTACCTGGTAGTAATTTACTTGCTTGCATTTTCAACGTATTCAAAAACTCTGTTTGAATTATTATATGAAAAAAACATTATCAAGTTACATGCTAGACCTTTATAGACCTTGCTTTGGTTGAACCTGTCTCAAAACACGTATTTTAAGATGCCAAGCTGCAAATGAAACATTTTGCTAGTTTACTACATTCACGTAATATCCATTTAACGTCTAAAAGGATACCAATTTGTTTCATTTTTACACACACCTGCTACTATACGTACAATCTTTCATTTAAATTGCTGACAGAAAAACATCAAACGTTAGCAACAACAGCGAGCTTGTCTTACAACACCCCAAACTGTCTAAAGTAAAACCAGTAAACATATTATTCAAAACCATTTGATAGAATCAATTTTATTGTATGGCAAAATCAAAAAAGCTAATTACATTTTTTTAAAAACCTGATACCGTTATATCATTTTAATATGAAAACTACACCGTGTATACATATGTCAAACAAACAGCAAGTTATCATCATCATTGAAGGTTCAATTTTCTTTCCAGCAAAATAACTTTCTTTCTCAACGAAAAAGTTTCTGCAAGAGTAGCAATAACAAGAAGAGTAGAGGTATGCTCTGGTTCCCATCATCTGCCAGCAGCAATATGCACTGTAGTAGTAACTCAACCTCAACCTAAATGACAATGAACTTGTATCATTGACTTGACTTACAGTGAGTTATACATGTTATATATTCTTTGCCTTTGGACTAGCAGACACTACAAAAACTACATCGATGTATGAAACTAACTTGAGTAACAATGTAAATGTCTGGGTTACTTGCTGTGCATGCCAACATGTTATATGTATATTTTTATGAATTACTTATTCATACACAGGCAGGTAACCAATAATTGATATGCTTATGAATCTTAAAGTTTTTCTTTCTTTTTTATCAAGATCCTAAAGTTGTATTCTTTTTTGTTGTGCTACCATAAAATTTCTAACTGACTTTACTATTACTTTTATTCCTATATTTTGCCGGTATTTTTTAAATATTTTAAAAAGATGTTTACGTGTTGCCTTCTACGGAAAGGTTGCGTTTGCATATAGAATCTGATACTAACTATGTATACATTTTGAAACTCAAGTGGAAATTATCACTGACAATAACGAGTGAGTGAATATAAATCAACCAATTAGTTTTACTTTTTTATACAATGCATCCCAATATATTGCATGCGATGGTGACAATAGAAGCTTTTTATTTATTTTTACTACTTTAGTTGAAAGCAAATATTCACGGCGTAGTGTCCCCAATTTTTTGCTGAGCTAAGCGCATATAAATTGCACGCCTATCGAAACGAAGGAGAAAATGAAAGTTTTCCGTTTTCTTTTAAAATGTGAGAGAGACACGAGAGGGGAAAGATGGCGATAGTGATGATGTTCAATATAGTATTGAAAGATCCACTTAGTTATTCGTTATTGCCCATTAGATTTCCTTTTTGCTTGGTGGTTTGTTACGTGTCCTTGATTGCAGCCACCGCGCAGCCAAACAAGTAAGTCATCTTGTTCTTATCAGCTTAATGTTTTATCAAAGCAAAGGGCACTCTTGGTGAATCATTCAAAATATACATACATACATGCCTATATTCTATGACGATGACGTTGTTAAATATACAGTAAAATGACTGGATTTTACAGTTAATTAACTGTATTTTTTTATTATACCTCATAATGTCTTTTGATAATTATCTGTAAAATTCATGTTAACATTTTTCGTTGCCAATTATCTGAAAAGTTTTTCTTGCTTCAGTATGTTCTTTTTATGCTTTTATATTTGCTCAATCCAACACTATTTTCTAACGCTGTCTAGTCCTAGTTGGTACATAAGCAAATGTTTACACAGAGGTATGTTGGTGTAGCTTAAAAGGTAATAATAATATCGATCGATTAGTTATTAATTAAATGACTTAAGTTCACAAAATGTTTAATTATACATAAGCAAAGTTTTGTAGCGAATGTAAACAAAAAGGTATAATATACATATATTATTTGACTTTCAATGAAACATGTTGCAGGAAAAGTTCATCATTAATCGTTCTTTTACCGTAGCAGACAGAGAATATAAAATGTTGACTAAGGGAAAATTCACATTTTCGTTTCATTTCTCTTCTCAAATTAACTCTTTCGTTTTGTCGCTTTCTTCTGTTTTTTTCCTGAACGACAATTTTCTGCAGACATGGTATAGCTTTTTGACAGGAGCATAAATAAAATAGTTATTGTTATTGCGTCTATGTAAATTTTACATGAGATTTCCCATGCACCACTCGCCACATACCACGAACATTTTTTAAACAAAAATATGTATTTTAAGCTAAGCGCACGCATAGCTGTACAGTCACTACATAAGAGGCATGTTTTTTCATATGTCACCTCTCACTGCTTCGAGCATCAAAGGTGAAAAACTAACAAAACCATTTATATCGTTTAACTACAGAATATAAAATGTGTTTTCTTTTTTAACCCGAAAACACAAATCCCACTATAATTATAGATAAAAAAATTATATATATGTCAGCTAATGTTTGGACAACATTTTTGCTTGAACTGGGCTCAACTTTTATGAAAATTTGATCACCTTTCTACTTTTATAAATTTGGATTTGTTTTGACAGTCGACAGCACTCTCGACTAAAAATAGATGATTGTTTCCGATAATTTCATTCAACTTGGATAGTATTATACGATATTTTCTCCATTGGGAAACAAATGAGTGCTCACCAATAGAATTTAAATATTCCAACAGTTTTTAATACGCTCAGAATTTTGGTAAATAAAGAAACATAATAACCTGTCTTTCATCGCACTTGAACCTGTTTATTTAATCGAAGTAGGAAATAAAATACATAATATTAATTTATATAGCTGTCTATGTTGGGTTGTAACATGTTGAGAAAAAAAATAAAAAAGACGGTAGTCAAAAAAAGGAAATTCTAGTTGTAAATCTACTGTATTATCAATGAAAACCCCTTTTCATCTTTTTGTAGTTTTCCTGAGCGAGAGAAAGGTAGCAGCAGCTTTTTAAAAGGATTTCTCTTGTCACTTGGAAAGCTTTACTGGGAGCAGCAGCAGGATGACGATGATGAATGAATGAATATTCTAGTTACTTTTGTTGCGTTGCACAAATAGCACTTATGTAACAGTTTACCTTCTGATGCTACTTACTTGTTCTAGCTAGGTACTCAAGCCGTATTCAATGCTCTAGCTAACTCATTCATTTAAGTTTTTTGATCATTTCATTCAAAGAATGCTTGTTTATTTAATATGGCTATTTTGACATAATTAAAGCGTTCCATTATTTTCCGGTGATGTAGCAAACTGTATAGGTAGGTAATACCATATATAACATATCTGTTATTTAAGGGTAGACATCTCTACAAAAATAGTTGGTACTAAACGTTTAAAACCATCGGTATTTCAAAGAAATTCAACTTCCGAAAATTGAGATGTTAAATAGGTAATAAGCAATTTATTGTGCCCCCCAGTAATAATATATTTGGCACTTGCCTACACCGTCACACTTTGTTGAGAGTGTCATTTTGCTTGTTTATATGACTTTTCTTTGACTTTATTGCAATTTATCGTCCAGTTTTTCTCTTGGTTACTATTCTACCATTCAGCAAGGAAACTGTATTTTTTACAGTTGACAACTGAAGAAATGAGTTGAGTAGTAGTGTGCAATACGACAGGAAAACGAGACGAGTTACTGTATTTTCTTGCTGTTGACGAGTAGGAAGAATCTTTGGAGAACGACGAGTAATATCACAACTTGTATACACACGGTAACTTAACTGAAAGGATAAAAAGTTTCAAAGAGAATATTAGAAGCGAATAGTTAAAAAAGAGGATTTTCTGTAGGAACTTTATGCTAACAGCAGCGTGTGTCTCAGTCATGACGACAACGAGATTGAACGTGGGTATATTTACGTGTATTTTTTTTAAAATGACATTTCATTCAAAACTCTTGAATTTGGTTGTTCCACACAAACTAAAGTTTCTCACAGCAGCAACATAAAAACAAGACGCTTGGTTGTTATCAAAGTCCACAATCGATAAAAGAATATCTTGTAGAGTTTTTCTTCTTCATTAAGCTTCCAAGTAGTTTAAAGGATGATTTCCACAATGGGGTTTTCATGAACTGTTTACCTATGATGATGAGCCACGGTACTATTTCGGCAGATAGATTTAATCTGTTTGAAGCTATATTAATATAGCTATATATATAGATATATGGTTGTTACACAATAAGAATAAGCTTGAAAGATTCATATTGCGTTTTATCCAGGGGATGAAGATAACTAGCCTAAGATTATTTACGTAGCAATTGAAAAAGATTTTTCTTCTATGGATGACACATTTCAAGTATTGACACTTTTGATGGTGCTGATAAGAGTGAATAGATGAAAAAACAAAAAGAGGCACGTGCTGCTACATATAATTTAGTCGAATACTTATACTTGAAAGGAAAAGTGTTAGTGAATCACTTTTGTAAAAGAAAATTTAAACTTGAATTTCTGATAAAAAATTCATTTTTAGGCATTTCAGCAACGGCTGCATTTAAAATCAACTTGATATCTTTTTGTATACCCATTCTAAAGCTTGACGGTTGTAAGTGTAAGTATCCTTTTTCTTAGGTATCGCAAAGCCCCAAGAAGTTGTAATTTAAACCTCATCACTTTGTCAGATCTAAATCTGTTCACTGCCATTCAGATTGCGTTCGTATATTTCTAGCAAGAAATAATACAAAAACAGATTTTCGTCAGCATTATTATTATTCTTTCCATATTGTTCCTTGAGCGCACTCTCTCTCTCTCTCAATCGAAAAAAGAATTCAAAATTGACCTACATTTTCTCTGTTCTGTTTTTTCTAAACTTTCCTATCATCATCTCATTTTTTACATTTCCCTCAGTGGTCGGTTGTTCTATCATCTTTTAAATATTTTTGAATACCTCTTATAAAATATGTATGAAGTCATTGCATATATATTTCTCTTGTTTTACCAGTAGTATTTACAATTAATACGCAACCTGGTCTGGCTGGCAGTGGTAGTCGTAGTAGTAGTCTGACTGAACTGAAGTTGAAGTAGAAGAATCATAACGATCATCAATAGCAGCCCAATTTATATCATCATCCTTTCATCAGAACTTCCCACAAGATGGAAATCTGAATTCCATTTTTCTACTCATCTTTTCTTCCCTTTTCCAGCTAACCAAGCAGTTAAGCAACCTGTCTGACTGTTTTGTACTTTGGCTTGGCAAAAAAGTTGCTTGGTGGAAAACTGGAAGTTGGAGGAACTTCTTTTCTTGGTCGATTCAAATCATTTCATGTAGTCATGCATACATAATGGAGCCACGTATACCGATGAAATGCTCCTGTCTCACTTTCTATCTCTACCTCTCCTTCCAGCTCACTTTCTCTCGGAGATCTCAGAAAAGCATCTCAGCAGTAGTAGCACCTGACAAAAAATGCACAACTTTGTTCCCCTCCTCACTTATTTTCATTTTTTTCTCTCTAGTCAAAAAATAAAGAAAAGTGGAAGTTGTTGTAGAAGTAGTAGTAGTAGTAGTAGAGTAGAAGTGATGGTAATAGTACGACGTACATTATTAGTGTGAAACTATTCCACGCTTATTGCTGCTCAGTCACGTGCGAAATATGGCGTTGTAAATTGATTCTATACAATGCATAATATCTTGGCAGGGAAAGTGTTTTTATATAAATAAAAATACATGGTAGTAGTAAATAGTATGAAATATTGAGGCTAATCACCATTTCGAATGAAATAAAACTCGCAAAACACATCATCTCCCAGTTAATTGTAACATGTGTCTTTTAGTAGAGACACTTCGAAGAAAATATACATAATAATAATAATAATAATCATACGGCACCATGACATGGTTTTCTTTGACGGAAATGATGACCCAGATTTTCTATCTGTTGAAGAAAAAAAACTTTCTTTCGAGAGTTGCTATACGACTGGATAGAGTGTGGACTGTAAACCTAGCTATGTAGGCATATGAATTTTGTAAACAGTATGAAAAAGTTCCCTGCAACTGAAAATACAAAAAAAGGACAAGTGGCGGTGGTGAAAGTGGCAGGAGTTTAGTTTACTAGGTGCGAAAACAACAACTTTACTATTCACTTTTTACTCCCTTTCCTTCTCTTTCCTTGCTCTTGAGTGAATGGACTTTCGTTGTACTTATTCCCCCGCTCATCTGATCTTGGCAAAATACTTTTACATCTTCCACTTTGCTTCTACTTTTCCTTCTTCGTTTACGCTGTGTGTGTGCGAGAGACCGTTTTATAGACTGTTTTTATAAAAAAAAAGACAATGCTAAAAAACTATCAGTACAGTACAACTATGTTTTTAGAAGAAACAGTGTCTGCTCCAGATTTTCCCACGCGCTATTATACTCCCATCATTAGCTATCTTTCCCTTCTACATACTCTGCAGCTAACACCACAGCAATGTCATCCCTGTCGACGCCGTCATCTCACCACCACAAAAAAGATTTCCCTTTTTTCAAACTCTCGCTGTTGAGAAGATGGAAACTACTAAAAGCTAACGAGATTCGTTCAAATAAAGTAACTTTCAATATTAGATATTAAAAAACCGGCGAGAGCAGAAATGCCATAGTAGTATTATATAGTAGTTAGTACAATTCTTTAGTTAAACGGTGCTGGTAAGTTTTGAGGGAAAGTCAAAAAAGTGACAAAACCCGATGAACAGCAGTAGTATGATTAACTACATTGGTGTTTGAATACACTGAGGTAGTTTGAGACAAAAAAATTAATTACAAGATGGTTTAATTTTAATTTTTGTCCTCCACACAGGTAAAATTCTAAATGTTAATATAAGAATGTATAAATTGTTAAAATTGTCTCAATAATAATCAAGTCTGGTTACTTTCATCTACACATGAGTCAAAATCAAGTTTTCTTGAACAGCTCAGACTCTGATTCTGAAAGTAATTTTGTGGGGGTCCAACCGGAGTCCCGTACTGATTCTCTCCGTGCTTTCTACGTTTGGGATGTGCTTCTCGCTCCTGCTGGTTAAAAAGAACCCAGTGATGATGAAATGTCTTTTGGTGTTCTAGCAAGTGGATCTTTTCCATTCGATAGCTTTTAATTTTCTCGTCAATTTCCTGCCAATGAACATCATAAACTAGTTAATAATGAGTTAGTATTAGCATGGGAACAAAACCATGAACCGATTTTATTTACCAGTCACCTACTTTTTTTCTGTCCAGTTCCCCATCGTTATCCCCTTCCGTCTTTAAAATTTGCTTTTTAATACGCAATCTGGAGATTCCACAAGAAAATTTTCTCAACTCATGTTTAAAGAATATTTTTCCCTTGTTTCTGTTTAATTCAGAGCAAGCGCGGTCGACCTGCAAATCAAAATAGACACAAAACTGACTGAGATGTTACTTGATTGTTTAAAAACAATCATAGGATTATGATATCAATCATTCAAAACTGCATACGCATACGCATATAAGACTTAATGAATACCCTTACTTGGGCAAGTATTAGAATTAGGGCGGATGATAAATATTGTTTTGTTTATTTACGAATGCTTGAATTTGTTTCCAAAAAGTAACCTTAATAGTAATTAAGAAAAAACTCAGTGAACATCCACCTACCTACACATTAAATACCTACTTTCACATTTGCGTTTCCAATTATGTACGAATGTACGTATTATCATCCGTTATACTCTTCCTATCTCACATTAGCATTTTGATCCTTTGGCAACAACAATAGACCGCAGTACAAATAAATGTGTACATATGTAATTACATACCTAGATAAGCAATTATGTGCATCTTCAGAAAACCTACCAAACATTACTATTGTCAATTATTGGAATAGTTCATAGATACATAATTAAAGCAAAGTGCTAGACTTAATATCTTTTATTTTCGCTATAATATACATTCTAGATTTTAGTGGAGTGAAAAATTTAAATTACGTTAAATTGCTCCTCCTTTACTATCTCTCCCATAGTTACCGGATAATCCACTCAAAGAATTTTATACCGCTACACAAAAAGTAAAGACAATGCTTTATTGTACAAAGGGACTCATTAAACACGTCAGGAAAATTAATTAAAGTTTTTTTATCGTTTGTTCGCTAGTTGCATGTCTGCCATAAACATTACATCGCATGAGAGACTGATGAGAAAAGCGAATCAGATAATTGAATTGTTATCAGCTGGTTATTAGGTATGGATAGTCACCACTACCACAAGGATGCAGGCTTACTATTTTTTTAAATCAATCCCTCCAATTTTTATTTAGCAACGTCGATAGCTTTATTATGATTTTTTATTCTCGTGAATTGCAGCAACTAAAGTCAGGCGTCGCTGACTATTTCTGTAAACAAGTAGACAAGATGTCGCCAATGCTTATTGTAATAATGCTAGCTAAGGTTTTTTAAGACTTTTCTTAAAGCTGAAGTGGATACTCCTCTTGTACACAGTACACATTACTACACATACATGTATGTTGTGCCGCCCGAGAAAGGTGTCTCATTACTGAAGAAAGCGCAAGTGGGGTGGTACCACCATCTCTTTGCACTATTTCAGCTCAATACGAACAAGATGTAATGTATAAAGATGACTATGGAAGTTATGTCTAGATGGCGGAAAAGACTGAAGAACGCTTCCATGTCTAGTTTTTACAGTTTGAAAGAATGACAGGGTTTGGAGTGGAACCTTTTTGGAACAAACATTTACGTGAGATAGTGTCACATTGCCCTCATGCGTATGTTTTCGGTGCTCGTTTTGCTAGCGGTGGTAAAACTAATTTTGACTGACATGTTTGGAGTGTTTTCATATTAAATGCTTGTATGTAGAACTCTTTTATGGTGGTGTAATAATTTATTTGCTGTGTTACTTTATTCACAATATATTTGACAATCATTTAACAACAATAAGTTTACTTAGTGTACTTATTTAAGATGTTTTACATATATCATCTTTTGATCAACAGAGAATCCACAGAGTTGACTTCTTGTTGCTTGTAGGAAGAAAAAGTCTTACAAGTTCAAAGATTTGTTTTTCCAATTTAATAATAAGCAAGTGCTGTAATAAACTGGTAATGTAGAATAAATTTTTAATATTGCAATTTATATAGTGATTACATTTTTGTATTTAACTGAGAAAGAACGTTCTGCCTGGGACACTCATCACTGCGATGAGTGTAGATAACCCAGTAGAAAATGTTAAGAATCATAAAGGAGACCGGAAAGAGAACACGTGAGATTTTGTCAATTCTAGATACACTGTTAATGCTGCTTTCCGTTTCCAGAGCTGCTGCCCTCATCCTTTGTCGTCGAAACTCTTCGTCAGCGACCACACACTTGAGAAATTGACGGAAACATGACATTTTCCTTTCAGTTTGGGTTTCTTTGGTGGCTACGGATTTAGGCGGGACTGGTTCGAAAGAGGAGCAATGGGGCCAGCCATATTGAGCTTCCTATATTGGTAAACACAATGCACGGTAAAGACAATAAAATGCATGAACATGTACAGAGTATTAGAATAACTTGTCAAAACAGTAGTTAATTGATAACTAACCATTTCTCTTTGTGGTCTAATGTTGTACACGGCTGAGCAATTAATTTGCTCCGAAAGCGGCGGAGAGCGTTGATGCGGTTGGGAATGACTGGACGAACCTTGCCATTCTGGAACAAGAACGCTGTCCTCTCCCATTTCCTCCCATTCGTCTTCCTCAGTTAAGAACGCTTCGCCGCTACCGATCTATCACAAAACAAATACATAGTATATATGTATAATATTAAATTAAATTTTTTAAATTCCTTAACTGCAGACTTATAGTTAATATTCTTTTAGTTAAAGTTGAAAACTCCCCTGAAAAACAGTTATATAACGAAACCTGTTGTCATTTACTATTCATACAAATATTTTTCTTTTCATTTTCGTCACTATTCTGATCAACTATTCAGATTGTGGTTTCTGCTAAACAAACTAAATCCCATTCAACTCCACCAGCACCAACTCTATTCCCGTTTGTTTGCTTAGCTGTGCACTGTTGAATGTTGCGCTGCTGCTCACCTTCTTTACGACGTATGCTCTGATTTCGATATAGATGGCTAATGAGTTCGAACTGAGAGAGTGCCATGCCAGGCATGAAACTGACGCTGTCGTTAGTGTTGTCCCATGCGTATACAATGTGCTTCGACGTGTAAGCATCTAAGGAAAAAGGAAACACATCCGACATATCAACAATAAAGAGGATGAGGCATTCAGATCAAATAACAAAAATTCACCAGCAATCCTTCGTTCACGCTCACTCCATCTCATCATTATTATTATTATTATTATGTACCTACATATTTGCATATTTATTTGCACGTGGGAAACAATATTAAGTACGCGTAATGGAAAAAGTGTCAAGTCGGAAAGGATGATGATGATAAGCTGTGTATTTTGTGAAGTGAAAGCAATAGTGTAGTAGGAAAGCGGGATGTTGTTGCTGGTACTACTGTTGAGGAGAATGAATGACTTTCAAAGTAAAAGTGAGAAAATATATCAGCATCAGTCACACATACACACAGCTACTCTTACAGTATCGGTATGTCGCTCACTTGTCTTCTTTCATTTTGTTTCAAAACATTTTCTCAAAATAGACAACAACTAGAAACAGATTTCATTTCACAGCAAAAAAACATCAAACAACCTTCAAATCCGAACTCTCACACTTTTCCTACTACTTTTATAATAACATTTATGTACTCACGTGTATAGGTATCCCTCCACATTATTTTTTACGTTGGAAAGATAATACAAGATCATGCAAGCGTACAAATTTTATGCTAACGGGTCACGATCGGTACGCCGAAAAAATTCATATGCCTACTGTTTCCCATGTCGAATAAAACAAAAATATTCATATTATGGGCAAACGATACTAACTTTGGATATATAAAGTACGTCAAGCAAACTTTCTCAATTCATAAACAGAAACATAAAAAGCATCTTAATCAGCCTTAAATGTTGATAATCTTAAATTAACATTTGACGTTAGATTCGGTTAAAACTTACAGATATTATTTAGCTCAGCAAATTTCAACCGAACCAAAAATCGAATAGCAATTTAAAATACGACATCTTATGTTTTAGTTTATATTATGGACTTTATAATGATAAGCACATTATTACAACGAAGGTTTTAAAAAATCTATATCAGCATTGGTGATAGATCTTTTACTCTGGTCTCCTCAATGGAAGAGGCCATCGAAAAAACCTATCTAAGTTGATTGATTATTATTTAGAATGTTCAACCAGGCACGGCATAATTATTTGATTCGATACTTACAACTTCCGATAATCAGTGGACAGGATTGAGAATCCATGGGGAAGTTGCGGAGGCACATTGGACATTTGGCCTTGATTGTTAATCTGAAAAGAGCACAAAAAATAGAAACTAAACAAATGCCATCAAATCATTCTTGAGAGACGAACCGTCATTTTTACCATGTGGTTAATGCGTATTCTAAGATAACTCATTGAATGAACAACTAACTGGTGAAAGCTGACAACACTAAAAGTAGGAAGCCGACATATTCTTTTGTTGATATTTTCCAGACAATCTACTAGAATTCGCACCGAAATACTGGCTGGACCTTTTAATTTTTTTTAAATTCTCTAAAAACAGCTGTACTACAAAAAGGAGAATAATATGAACACCTTTTTTTAAAGAAAAAAAACTAATGTCTAGTGCATAGAATTCAAGCTTCAAACAAAGAAAAGTAATCTCTGTTACGCCTACAATTGTTACGCCAGTTGACCAGACACAATTTTTACTGTGGTATTGGATAACATTGCAGTGAAATATAAGCCCTGATACGTCTCAAATAATTCATTTTCCTGTAAATTTCGAAAAAAAGACAATGCATTAATCTTCCATGAAGGTATCTTTGTCAGAAGAAGCTGGAGCTTTGAAGATTTATTCGCAAACCTTCTTTGCAGAAACTTTAAAAGAGAAGATCATGTTGATGAAGAGGCCAAACATTAATTTCATGCACTTCTGAATTCTGATAGGAGTCTAAATATAAAACGGTGCAGTGCAGTGCTTGGTAGAGCCGGCATGTATGACTCCCTTATGTATTAGAGAAAGCACAGGATAAAGGTCTCCAGAAAAGAGCATGAACCATTTTAAATTAAGAAGCCGGTTTTGTACATCCGACCCCATGGAATTTCTTAATGGATGTACTACTTCCTTTGTGAAAGAATTCGTTAGATTTTTTTGTCTACAATTCATTCCAGATATATACCTGCTGTGGATGGATATGCAATACTTTTTTATTTTTTGCACAGGTACCTGGCAGGAGCCACTGACCTATGTACTGCTACTTTACATGAGGCAGTCAAAATATACGTTATACAATTAGTACCCGAAACCAAAGTTCAAACATATTATTTTACTTGTATTTACTTGAGACGTTATGTGTCATTTCTCGGCATTGTTCTAAGATTTTTAAAATCTCAAAAAAGAATCCTACATATGGCATCATCAAAATGAACAAAGATAATGTTGAGCAATGATTTTTTTCTCAACAAAGTACTTACTTCTGTACAGGTTGGTTGGAACGTAATATGTAGCTTGTTTTGAACGAGACGTGTTTACCATTTACAACAACCGAGTACAAACGACGTTCTTTCAATATACTGACAACTTAAACACTGCATGTAATCTGAAACACACATTCAATTTATTCAATACAGAACAAACGTTTATTTGCACCAGGGAAATAGCCAGTTGGAAAAATAAAAAAATAATAATGCGGTTACAGTAGTTGTTGCAGAGGATGATGGAAAGAGAAGAGGACTATTAAATGTTGAAGTATTCACCTCATCGAGTAGAGTATATCCCCTTCTTGGTTGATTCTGAGCAGCTTGTTAGGAAGTGTGATGGTGTGGACGTACGAGTTTTTTCCGTTGTGAAAGTAAGTATCCGGTCGCCACAATCGCTCCAGCATTTTAATGCTCAGACTCAGATTCTCGACTGGACCTTGGAATTTTAGCCTACCGTCTCTCCAGCTTTGGCGAAAATAACAGTCCATAGAGTAATCCTAATAAAAAAAGAGAAAGGGGGAGAAGAAAACAAATAATAACATCTCACGTAAAACATACCACATGGCGATTCGACTGGAAAAAAATTTAATAATTGAAAGTATGTTTCTGAACTTGAAAAATGAAACAGGGTCCAGCCAATTTCGCTGCAACCTGAAGCAACAGCCAGTTAGGTCGTAAAAGAAAATATAACAGGGTCTACATTTCTTGCTTGTAATTTAGCATAAAAAGCGATCAATTTAACGGTAGAATGGGAAAAGCCACCACTATATATATCCTCTTTTGCGTGGGTGTTGAGTAGCCTCTCTAATCCAAACATTGATTTTTTCCGTTATGTTCTCTCGTTACTTACAATTTCCCAGACCTCATTCGCATTCAGATCAGGATTGTTATTAAGAAAGGTGAGAAGATGGGAGTAGCCTAAATAAAGGTTTACCTTATTTGCGCTGATGAGAATTAGATAATATCAGATTATGGATTACTGAACACAAACGGTTCTAGCCAACTTTTAAACAAAGCATCTCATCACGAATAAATGGGGTCAGTGTGTATACCTAGATGTGTGTTCCCTTTTTCTTAAATTTCTTTATGCTTCGTTGTTTTGATGAGGACTGAACATGAGACAAAAATGGAAAATCAAAGTTTGAAGGTTTCATCTTCTGATTTTTAATACTAAAGTTTTTGAGTACCTCTTTAAAGTGAAACAATGACGATCATGAAATAAATATTGGACAATAAAAAAAACTTTTACCTAAATACACGATATTTCGTACTTGGTTGGAAAAGTTGTTTGCTTCCGACCGACAAAATCTTCTTTTATTATGCTATTAAATATTCGACATGTTGTACTAATATAATGCATGCCAAAATGTAGCATTTCCCTTACAAATCTCAAAGTTGTTCATGTGTAGATAGTAGCAAACCTTTGTGTTTAAGACGTGTTTAATTACTAATTAGTCTCACCTGTTTTCACAAAAAAGTGTATAGGTGTTTCAAAAGCATATTTCTTTCCAGGGATGGGTTCTTATTAAACAAGTATTTTCGATATAGTTTTCTACTTTGAACAGCACTGAACGTTTGAAAATTTAAACAAATGAATAAAACAAAAGAACAGGTAATTAAATATTGACAGTGGGAATAAAGAAAAGGGTTTAATTACTAGAAGCGTTAGCAGGAACTTGTTTTCAGCCGTCGTGTATTTATTTGTGCGTTTACTGATTCAAGTATGTGAATCTCACAACACTTTGCTCCTTCCTGAATTAATCATAATAATAAGATCTAAGGCGATTACTTGGAAAATCTACAATTCTAAAAACTTTTCAATTAAATCCACCCATCCTCTGGAGGAAATGATTAGAAATTGCTCGTATTACTACCTACGTATAATCGCTCATTTAGAAGAGACTCAAATTCCTTCAAAGGTAAAAGTTTTCTTGATGACAGAGTCATCAACTTTGATAAATTATTGTACTTTGATTGAAAAAAGAACTTTTTTAACGTTTAGCGTTTGTCCCTGTACATACACTATACATTACTTAAAAAGAAATACTTTGAAGTTTACACGAGCGAATATATTACTTTTCAACAGTTAATTAACCGTACCATGTCTAGCTCTGAAATAGGTCCCATTGAACGAATATACATATTAGTCCGAATGGTTGTTGGTCTCCCTGTAACAAACAGCAAACAACATATTTCATAAATGAGATCAATGGACACACAATGCTTTAATCTTTCTAAAGTAATTTCAAAATATTCTACTCTTACATCGTTTCAGCATATTAGTTTCTGCACAAATAGAATATTTTTAGTGTAACAATAATTGGTAAGAAAATCAACCAGAAAAGCCGCGAATACAAGATACGGTAGTTGATAGCGTTGGTAAACTCGTAGTAGGACGCAAAAACGTTCGTATAATTTACAAGACAAACTCCCAACACAGCATTTATCTAGAAGTCTTCGTATATCCTGTTTGCCGAAACGATGAGTCCCACCAATATTTTATTACAATTATATACAAATTCAACATCATCATTTACCATAGACGTCAATTGTCGAATATGTAAACAATCTGTCTGGTATAACCGTAGTGAAACAAGTGGGACAAAGAAGATGCACTTTCATCATTTATAAAAAATAATGAATGCCTTCTCGAGTCTACTCTGAACTTGATGCAGCCCAAAACCGACGTTGCATATCGCTCAACAAACAACCCGCAAGAAATAAAAGACATAATGTGCAAACATTCGCAATAACAGTGATGTTATATAAAGCCAGATATCTCTCTTTATTAACTGACAAATCAATGTAAATGCGATTTTACAAGGTTTGCTTGTTTGTCTGTCCGTCTGTTTGAATGACGGCGATCAAAGATTACATAGTCAATTGGATTCATTTAGTTTAACAAAGACTATAAGAGTCATGACGACATATGAAATTGATTTTCAGAGTGGTTTGCAGGATATTAATTTAAATTCATGAAAATGTTTTAATTTTTCTTAACGATCCTCCATGTATTCTGTGAGTGCAGTTTCATCCGTAGCTCTATACATGTCTACACTTTCAAATGGCATTTCGCAATTTCTGTAATGATGTTTTTCCCCAAAAATCTAAATCTGCTGTGCCATCACATTTCCCCCTCTTCCACGCACTCCCTCTTCTGTTCCATACATACATACATGTGTATGTATATACTTACATATATATCAAAACTATTTGAGCACTCTTTCATCATATTGCAAAATATGCGCCCACCTTTTACATTATGTATCGAATCTTATCATCTCATCGCATGAGTTTCACATCACTTCTAAACACCAACTTATCTTCTTAGGAAGTCGTTCAATAATATGCAAAAAAATACTCCATAACGTGTATTTGCGTATTTGCCGGGTGACAGGCTCACTGTCAAACAAAAAAGAAATATTACAATTTTTGTCTCTTGAGTCGAGTTGCAAGAAGAAAGGGAATAAAAGATACATGATAAAAGGGAAGGAAATGAATCGCAGATCAAAGATCAGACGAGCCGTTCTCTTTGCAACCCACTCTAAAACCGTTGCTTTCACCGCAACTAAAGAGTGCACCTACGTGCTATGCACAAATACGAAACTATCATATTTTTATGAGTACAGTCTGCAATATGTTGTTTGTGTCCTTCTTGTGCTTCTCTGTTCTATCCACTTTTCTGTTTCATTCAGGTGTTCCGTTTCACACACACACTTACCTACACTTTCAGTTGACTAAACTTGTTGTTACGACTTAGGACACGTTCTGTAAGAACATGAATGCATAAAAGTAGAGTATGAGCCCAGAGACAGAATCAGAAATAAAAGATTACAATCAGCAGCACCACTGAAACGGATGTTTGAGAAGAACAAGTTCACTCATTTCAAGCAAGGCAAGAGAAAGATTCCTCCTTGGACTTGCGACGCCGACACACACACGTGCACCTCACTTGATTCCTTTTTGGAAACAGCATAGCAATAGCACCGACCAAAACAACCCATTCTTGTCGTTCAAGCAAGTCAAATGATTTTACCCGCCGGAATTTATATTTTTTTCTGATAAACAATGTAGGTAGTCAGTTTTTAGTTTAGCCCTGGAGCTTATCTCCGTGAGGACAAAAAACAAGAAAATGACGTGTGCTATCTCCCACGTTCTAACAATTCCATCCTATCCGACATACAAAAAAAACTCATGTTTTACCTCAAGCGAAACATGAGCATGAGTACTGCTGATTCCTAGACAAGCCACCACCATCATCATACCTTATGCACTTTGTATAAACATGTGTCATGAAATACGATGTCAACATGATTCCCTTGATCTTTCAGATACAAGCAAAACAAAATCTTATTAAATATAAATGTTCAAGAAAAATGAATAAATACGAAATGCACTTTACGTACGTTTTTGTCGTCCATTCCATAAAAAATGTTTTCAGGTAAAAAAAACATACCAGCTCAGGTGGTGGTGGTGGTGGTGGTAGTGGCTTTGCCTATCTACCTACCTCCTCTGCTGAGTTTCAAAATATTTTACATGACGTAATGCAGACAACCTCCAGAAATACCTGCGCTTGAAAACCAGACGACGCTAAATAAAACTATGATAAGCATTTCTTCATCTTCATTATTGTTATCATCATCATCATTGTCATCTTTAGTGGGACAACTGGGACAAGGTAGAAGAGAATATCATTTCTCCACGTCTAATGTGTTTTCTCCAGAGCCTCTTTTTTAAATGAAGAACAAGAGGAGTAAAAAAAAGAAATAAAGAAGTGGTAAGTATTTTCCAGAAGCAGAGAAAACCTACAAAAAGCAGCACCTTTTGTTCTACATTTTTATACATGAGTGTAAGGGGGGAAAGGGAGAAAAGATGCAACACACAAAACAGAGAAGAATGCCTTTGTGACGAGAACTCATGAGAAGAGGGAGAAAAAAAAGTTGCAACCTTTTCTTCCCTCCCTTTCTTTCTCTACCTCCCAATTTTTTTTGAACAAAACTACTCAGACAAAAGAAGTAAAAGTACTTTTTTAGAATTTTTTTGTCTCTCTCACTCTCAGTTCTAGTGTGCGTGAGGATGGGAAGGATGTCAGAGAACAAAGATGAATGGAGAAAAAAAAGTACTATAGTAGTAGCATCAGTAGTGATGGTAACAGTAATACAGAGCTGGCATCATATAAAATGGTAAGATGAAAGAGGAAGAGTTGGATGGAAGACTACACAATAATCGTTGTATTGGCTTATTGCTGCCGATATGCACATATATAGGTAGGCAGTTGTAATAATGATGAGGTTTTATGAAAGCTGTTGTTGCTGTCTTCGTTCATGGTACTTATATTTGCTGCGCTGCTGCTTTCGCTTCCACTATATTGCTGAAGTAAAATTTGGATTATAATGCAAGACGTGAAGAGGAGGAAGAAGAGATCAGGGTATGGATGATGATCATGATGAGGATGACTTTACTGACTGAGAAAAAAAAGTTCTCTTTATATACCATGTAAATATGAGCTTTGTATAAGAAATAATACTAAATACTTCACATGAAAAAAATGCTAAAAAAGAGGGTTACTACATATTATGTACATATAAATCATATATAGGCACTTTTGACGAGTCTCTGCTAGTGTGTCCGTTCTTTTCGTTTTAAGCTGAGCTCATTGAATTACATTAGATTATTCTGAAGGAGAAACATGTTGTTCCAAGTAAAAGTGAAAGAAGCTGAAAAAATAGTTTTGATCACGGTGGTGGTGGTGGTTATGTTGTTGCGTGTGTGTGTGGGTATGGGATATACAGGATGAGCTGGAGAAGGATGATGTCATTGCCTCTTTAAAAGAGTAAAAGTCGGATATGCCGGGTGAAAGTTAAGCGGTTACAATGCAAATTTAGGAAAACTGGCTGTTTCTGGTGATATTTACTGACATGGGCACTGTATGTGTATACTGGTTATGAAGAGATTTTTGGTGAAAAGTGAAATGTATATATAAAAAGCGGATGTACTAAATATAAAGAAACTATGAATAGCGATGATCATGATGATGTACACACAGTGGAAACTGTAAGATGTTTAGTTAGTGAAGCCGTCATGTGACGATATGCAAAACTGTTTGTTTGCCTTCTGTGCCAAATTGCCAGCTTCAAATAAATGCGACATGGTACTGATAACTGGACCGTTTGTTTGTTTCGCTTTGAAGTTTGTTTTTGTCAAAGGCAAAGGCTTGTTGTACAACAACTATACAGTCGGACAGAGAAAGCGAGAGAGAGAGAGAGAGAGAGAGGCGTATGTATATTTAAATGAATACCTACAAAACATGGTTGGCAGTGAAATCAATATACAAACGTTATTATTGTGAATGTGTAACTTGGCTTGAATTTGTACATCCTGGTATATAATATTACTATTCGTGTCATTGCTCTCTTCTTTCACTATAAATGATACATACACAACCGTGGAAAAAATATTTACATGATGTATATAGGTAGTCTATTTATTATCACTAATCCATCAGTTTGTCATCTCGCATCAGCATCATTGTCTCCATTACATCCAAAATATTAATGAATAAATCTATGGGACCTATGACGTATGTAGTTGTGCGGAGGAGAGACCATGAATTCAGTGAACGTTAAATAAAGAGACTGAGCTCAATAGTACGTACGTGACAGTAAAATTCTCAAGAATTTATAATGCTCTCACTGCACATATTTTTTTTGACTTCAGACGCATGTATCTAATACGCCAATAGTCCAGTCAAATACATAAGAGAGCTAATTATATGCCATAACTCACTTGGAAACGGTTTCTAAGCTAAATTAATGCGCTCAGACAGTTTTTTGTTGCAGCTAATGCTTAGAATGCAAATATACAGAATGCCAGGATCCTTTTTTCTACAGAAATTGTGACTTATCGATTAAAACTGTGGGAAATGAGCTCATCAAGATTTACTGATAATTAGTTTCCAAAACTGATAGCTACTGCAAAACTCGAAACTTTCAAAGCGTTCAACTGTGCTGAAGATTTGTATCGTAATACCCCATTTAGCTTGAGGTTAAAAATCAGTTCAATATTACTAAGCTGCGGTTCAGTTTATTTGCCTACTTTATCGTTACAAGTTTGTTGGAATGGATGAAATTGAGGGAAAAGAGTGAAGTAAAAGTATGATGAATACAACGCAACGGAGACAAGTTGCCAGTTTAATATACAGAAAGAGAGTAAACAGCATAGAAAGACGGTGAATGGAACCGTGACCAAACTGGTAATGCACACTCACAAAGAACATGAGATGATGACGACAATCATAAAATGAACAAATATCGTGTGTGGGTGTAGGTCTCCTGCACACTGTTACTGTATAGCGATGATGATCACGACAACAAGTGATTGGAATGATATAGAACGATCAAGAACTTGAATTTTGTGTACTTAAAATTTGTTTCTTGCCGATGACGTCTTGGTAAATGGCAAATTTTTGCTTGCAACTATCCATTCTACAACGAGTACGATGATGATAATAATATATAATAACCAATTGATTAAAAAAATTTTAGATGCTCAGGATAGGGTGTGGTGGTGTAGTAGTTAGTGAAAGTAGTGGAGTGGGAGTGAGAAAAAGATGAACTTGTTTTCTTTCCCTGTACTATGTACATAATAAAGTAAACAACAGCGTTACATTTACATGCATACCTACTTACTCTTCATACATACATGTATGTAGGTACGTGTGCCTATATGGTATATACATTTAAAAATAAACATTTATAATATTTAGATAAGCGATAAAGCATTTTGGTTGTCAAGAAAAGGTAAGGCGGCATTAGCAAGATGTAGTATCTGTGTGTCAGTTGTATGTATGTATATAGGTATGTACAATATTAAAATATCTACAAAACTTTTATACAAACTACCAATAACATTTTTGATTTGAGTAGGAGCTAACAGCAAAACCAAATCCTGTTATTCTTGCAAACATTGGCTATCTATGCAAAAACAAGAACTGAAACAATCCAAAAGTTTCAATGACATACGAATTGTGTATCTTGTTTTTTTCAGCTGTAGTAAACTTATTCAAGGTGGCTTGTAGAAGGAAGAGTTTCATCTTGAAAAAAAAACAAAGTAGAAGGAAGAACTTTACTAATAACGCAAGTCTCTCTCTCTCTCTCTTTCTCTCTGATAAATAAATAAATAAGTAGAATGTGTTCTTTTTGTAAAGGCCAAAAAGTGGCTGCCCCTGGAGAAAAATTAGAGGCCAGATGACGTAATGACAATAAAGCAACTACTATCGCCCCTTTTCAGATATTTCTTCCGTTGCTGGATTACTCCTGGTTTATAATGACATGGTAGTATTATCAACAACTAGCAAGGGTACCCTATCATCAAAAAGTGTACATACATATCTTCTCATCCAAGCAGTAGAAACAAAAACCAAGTGAAAAAACCTTTATTTGGAACAACAAGGATAGAAATGGGGAAACAAGTAGTTGTCTAGAGAGAGGAAAAAAAGTCTAATAGTTGTGCTGAAGACGATGAGAAACCTTGTTCTCCACTTTCCTTAAACAACTTTTTTTCTCATTTTCTTGCTCTCTCTCTCTCTCTCTTTCTATTGCTTCGTCATCTTCTATTCGTTCTATTCCCTCATCATAATTTTTTTAGCCATTCTACCTAACACGACTACTGCTAGGTATGCATAAGAGAGTTAAAGAAAAAGAGAGCGACAGAGGAAATGAAAATTGGTGTTGACAGGTCCATGATATGTTATGAAGGGTAAGAGGAAGAAGAAGAAGAGCTCATGACATCATCTTGATGGTATTTACACTTCATATTCCTTACGTAGCTGCAACTCTTGCCACTATCACCGTTTTGCTCTTTTTCATGCTGAGACCAAAATTATTGTAGAAAAAGACTGAGCCAACGGAATTACATTGCTACACCTAAGGCTACTATGTAATAGTCCTAACTCCTAACTACTAACAACTAGCACTCCTAGACACGGTGCTCCTACAGCAAAAAATAAATTTTTTTAGAGGGAGATTGTAACCAAGATCTGGTGATAAGTTAACTGCCCATCGTTGTTGTAATCATGTCATTTTACTTTTTCCTATCAACTTCACAAAAGAATGCAAAGATGCTAAGGCTATTACACTTTTTTTGTGTTACCATCAAGTCAAGGTAAGTTTGCTTAGAAGATAGTACGATTTTGCTGGTAGAGGTGTTTGTTGAGTCAAGTGCTAACTTGCGTAAGTCGAAAATGCTATAAAAGTGGGTAAAGTAGCTAAAGGTAATCCATTTATTTTACTCAACTATTATAAAAACTCTAGAATACAGTTATGTATATGGGGAACATTAAATGCCATAATAATAATAATAGCGTAAGCAATAGACGGTTAGAAAAGTTACAAAGTATTAAAAAAGTCAATATATTTCTTACAGCATTTAAAAAAAAGATAATATGTGCTTCAAAAAGATATCTTCCTTGATTCATTGACACACCTGGCATTTATATGCCTGCATTATGTAGGGACACAGTATTGCCATTTGCTTATTTGTAAGCTTGTTTTTTAGTTTATTAAAGAGAAAAGTAGGTTGGATGACTGATATAAAACTTTATCATTTGCCGCCAACGATGTAGTTGTTTTTCTTCTTCTAAATGATAATGAGAAGTAGGATACACATTGCATTTCGTCGTTGACGCTTCCTCAGTAAAATGAAGTCAACCAAGAGATTCATGATGATGAAAAAATACATGGCAAAAAATGAGGGTGAGCTAGTATGGCAAAAGGACGACTTTTTATTATCCAAACAAAATGCAAAAGGATCTCTTTCCCTTTTGTCAACTTCACTTTTCCCCGTTTTTTTTCTTCTTATTTTCTCCTTTGAAATAAGAGACCAGAAAAGTAAATCATGTTTACCGTCATTCCTTAAAAAACGGTATGCCCGCCCGTCTGTTATGTATAAAAGTTACCGTAAGATGAAAGTTAAGAGGACAAATTGCACGCGTATTATGTACGTTTTTCATAACAGGATGATGATTAGTACTATTAGAATTTTTTCTGTGATTGTGAACCTAAATCTCTATCATCATCATATAGTCTGTATACATGAGAAATGAAGAGAGAAATGGGCAAACATATTTTTTTGAGAAGACACATATGGTCAGTGAATTCCACTACAGCATATTATTATGCACAAGGGAAGTAAACACATGCTAACAGGAATGAAAATTTCAAGTTTATTCAACATTCAAAGTTTTTCTTTAAAAAAACAAACAGAACCAGACTTGCAATGTAGCTGGCTGTTAGTGCATCTGTCAGAATTAATGTGAAAGTTGAGTAGCTCTAGAGTTTTTTAAAAAATTCAATGGCCTCTCTCATTTAAATAGTGTAAACTGTATTTCCTGTATTTTTAGCCGGTCTTTATAACTTTGACAACATTTTTCAATCCAAATGCTTACGAAAGAGAAGACAAATTCACGGATTCTTATTAAAAAAGATAAGTGTCCATTTTTCCGACTTATATTTCATAGTCCTTGAATTATGCCCGGTTACAAGTAAAGAAAACAAGAGTGAATATTATTAAGTAGTTGATACCTTTTGAATGAGAAGGAGAAAAGGTGGCAGGTGGCTTACTCGAATAAAGTTATTTGCGTGTAAAGACCAAAAGAAAGTATAGCCTGCCTTTTAAAAACTTTTGAGAACATGTACATCTTTTCGTTTGTTGAGTATACCTTCACCAGTCATTTTTATAAATATGCATAGCAATGGGTGTCCCTTAAAGTATAAATGAGTATGTGCAAGTTAATGGTGGCGAATTTTGAGATGGAATCCTAATGAGGGCAGTCGACACTCACTCTGTGTACGAAAGTATGCAGTTATGTAATTCTAGCACAAGCAAAAAAAGTTGACTGAATTTATTTTTACTCGAGAATACAGAATTTGAAGTTGGATGATGTAGGTATGTATGTATGTATGTATAAATATGTGAATGTAATATGCCATGCAGTATTACTATAACAATGCGCCTCTTTACAACAAGGTTGCATGTATGTCAATTTAGTTTATACGGATACTACAACTTGAAGTAATTAAATAAATAAACAAGACTGTTTAATCAATTTTGGTAGAGTTGCAAAAGTATATTGGTAAGCCAAGTAAGTACTCAATGACAATGTGAGACAGAGTGACAGACGAATATGACAAAACGAATACGAGTTTTGTGCTATCGCTATCATTAACTTGCAAATTGATCACGATATGCAGGCAGTTGCTGGCAGTTTTAAAAAAAGGCTGCAACTAACTTGTGTAGTTTAGCTTATACTGACCTTCCCTTGGAGTTGGACATGTTGAGAGCTTGAAGAAATATGCTAATTTTTTAAGGCTTGTCATGAAAAATGCAAGTAAAATGATGGCGTACGTTTAATATAAGTTGATCTGCTGAATGTCTGCAGTATGTGCTGGGAGTAGGTGCAATTTGTATGTAATTTAATGCTACTAACAGTGAATTGTGAACTGTACTACACACTGCCTACTCGTCGTCATCCCTTTGATAGAATGCGTAATGAAAGGCCTGCTTTCATGCTGTCCCTACTGGCCCGACGATGATGTTGGTATGTAACAG
Source organism: Sinhomidia bicolor (assembly GCA_027743785.1). Taxonomy (NCBI): domain Eukaryota; kingdom Metazoa; phylum Arthropoda; class Collembola; order Entomobryomorpha; family Entomobryidae; genus Sinhomidia; species Sinhomidia bicolor. The sequence continues at coordinate 54,518 of JAHZMT010003368.1, forward strand.
TATGTACGTAATACTTGTGGTCTTTCTCATTTTTAGACTGCTCTTTTTGATCTCGTTTCCTATAGTCTTTGGGGGTTTTCCAATTAAAAAGAACAAACGAAAATGCGGTTATTTTGCCAGATAGATACCTAGACACAGAGTTAGTCTTCCTATCTGTACTTAAGTCAACACACACGTGCACACAAATACTGATTGAGCTTAAGCCACACATGAAATGTGTCAGAAATTAGCGATGATATGTAAACTTTTATTGTAACTTTTTTTGAAAAAAAAATTATGTTGATTTTGATTGTGTTGATGCCTTTGACAAGACTAAACGAAGCATTTGAGCGTTTATGGACTCTTTATATTTCAAACTGTGAAGGGTTGAAGAAACATTGACGATGAGAATTTCTCTGAATACCATATATGCAATCAGGTTTCAAGCGTAAGGGGTAGTGGAAATAACAACTGAAGACAGCTAAATCGGAAAAGAGCCTCACTGCAGCACTGCGTTCTATTTCCAAAGCTGTCAACTCTGACAAGCCTACTAGAAAGGTAATACGATTAAGTACATATCATTTTTCTTATTTTGCTCTAGCAACTTTTACTGCAATTGGACAAAGCTAACAAAGAAAGCGTTCTCATTCTTTAACTGACGCCAAAAAAACTGACTACTTTTAGACGAAAAATAAAAGGAAATATTCCAGCATGATTGATTTGATGAGTGTAGTGCTGACGTGCCATGATGAACTTTAGAATATGTTGTAGGTGTTTTCCTCGGTTGATGTGATGTTACATAACTTTAACAAAGTATGCCAATATCACAAAAGTATTTTGATTCCTTGAAAAAGAACTGCGTGGTGAGGTTTAAATCGGTCACTGCTCTTTGTTATGCGGCATGCCAGGTTTGACTTTATTGAATTGACCGTCTCGAAATGCCTTTTTTCTCTCAATTATATTCTGCACACAAATGCGAAAATTTGAACACAATAATCATCTGTATTTCAGTAGCGAGCATAAATGCAATTGCTTTCCATGAGGCCTGTACAATGACATCTCAATTAAGTACCTACCTTGATATTTTTAAGAAACCGAAGGAATCGTCCTCCCTCCCATTACACTTCAACGGAATCTTGACTTTTTCGTGCATTGCGAAGAATACATTCAGTAAATTCTTTTCAGTAGTTTTTTTCTCTCATGTTCAGAAGTCAACACCCACCACTTTTAAGTGTGAGATCAGCAGTACAAGCTGGAATCATTTCCGTATGCCCATGAAAGTGTTTCAAGCAAACCTTGTGTGGGAAATATCAAACTTTCTCCCTTATATGTATATGCTCATCATCCGTAAATTCCGAAAAGTATTAATTGTTTTTTCTCAAGTTTTACATTCATTAATTTAAACTGTCATCATTGTGTCAGTTCAATCGGCCGAGGTTTTATGTTTCCATTTACTGTTTCTGTATAACAAATATTTTAGCAGAGACAGAGAGCTGAGCTTTCTGCTGTATAAAAGCTCCTCCGTCTTTTCCATTCAACTGACTAGAAGTGACACTAAAAACAAATGTAAAGGTTCACCATAATTATGTACCATTTACAGACTCGAAACTAACAGCAAACTTCCCGTATCATTTCACCGCAAGTAAAGTAGTAGTAGTAGTTTGCCATTGTCAAACCACTTAATTAACTGCGATTACACACATTGCAATCATCATCATGGAGAGTATATAGCCTCAAAGCTTGAAAACATTTTTTTGTCGGTTTCTATTTCCCGTTTCTCAACAAAAACAACCGACAAGTTAAAAGAGGAAAAAAATGACTTAAATATTGTATGTTGCTTTTCCTGAAACAACTTTCGCTTTCCATTTGCAACACATCGACGACTCACTTTTACTCGGAGACATGAAAATCGCGGAAAAATGGCAAATTCTTGAACAAGTTTACTGTATCCAATAGAAAAAATACTTTTTTTTACTCTTCGCAAGACAAACATAAGTGCAACGTGCAATGACGGAAGAAGAGAACCGAAAAGAAAAAAATGATAGGGCGACTGAAAGTTTCTCCCTGATTTGAGCTCATTATTCTCTTGTCATTTCACACAATGGATATTAATGCAAGAAGGCGGATAGAAGCACCATCAACAACAACAACAACAGCATCTTTTCATCGTCAGAATCATCGACATCATCATTCGTACATTATTTTGAGGGTTATACGTTGTTCACAAAGCACAATTGTTGTTCACGAGCAGAAAAAAAGATGGGATGTACTCATATGTCTATCTACTTATTTACCTTTTCCGATTGTTCAGACAGATTTTCATCCCGATGATGATGAGGATGATTACGTGGTTACCATTTTTTATACGGAAATCGGATAAAGTAAAAAGAAACCCTATATCATCTATCTACCCAAGGCATTTCCTACATTTTCCTGAGTAAGCTTTTAAGATTTTCTCCGCCCCTATTTGTAGAAATTTGAGTAAAGAAGACTTATCTTACCAGAGAGGCACTTAAAGAAGAGCATTTCCTATTTACTGTAAAAACACCTTACCATCTTTGTAGTTTGGGTGCTGACTATTGTCGTAATCCTTCAGCAGATCGTCGAGAATCTGACTGATGTTCTTAAAAAATACGTCGTTGCTTCCATTATTGTTGACCAATGTTGGTGTTACAAACTCATCGAACCTGAGGACGAGTAAAAAGACACGACAGTTCAAAAACAAACAATTCTCAAAGTGCCCCTGAGTAAAAATACATACCTAATAATTATAATTGGTTTAAAGTTTTCATGCCACAAAAGTAGACTATTGCTTACCACAGCAGAGAGAGAAGGATAATGATGGCAATGCGATGAGGATGAGCCCACGTTGGTGACCACAGGAACATGTCACTCAAAAATGTAGTTGTAATTAATTTTAATTTTTATCACATTGAAACTTTCACCTCACCTTCACACCTGTGCCTTGGTGTCGCTGTGTTGTAATCGTTGGCTATGAGACAAAGTGAAAATTATGATGGAACAAAGAAAATGAAAGGATTGTGCATGGATTCAACTTTACACCATGAACCGCATCACCAACCAGCCACCACGTATCATGTCACGATAAAACAGTATCACTTACTTTCAACAATCAGTCGTACAAATTATGTGCATACGTGTGGGTGTGTACTTACATAGAAAGTTTATAGCGAATGTTTGAACCCATTTCCTTTTCATAAAATAAAAATTCTTACGAAATTTCACCTGAGCTGACTCAAGTACAATATTACATTAAAGTAAGCCATCCACTCTCATACACCGACAAGAATAACTACCTATGTATCAACAAATAAAATGAAATACGTAACACTTTTTGACAGGAGAACATGAGAATAAAAAATAATACCTAAATATGGATTACGCAATTTGCCCCAGTACTAGAGTCTCCCACTTTGCCACACCAGCAGAAGACACACACTGTTCAATTACTCCCAATCCACTACTTTCCCTTTCCACTGATGAAGATTAAAATAGAGAAAAACAATCTCTCGTTTCACTACAAACTACTGACGCGGGACATCAACAATGTTAGCAGTGAAGAAAAATACAAGAGGAGCGCAACATGAGCATGAGGACAGGACGACAACCACCGCCAATTTCACCATCATCATCCGCACTGACTTGACTTTTCTCCCAGTCCAATCTCTCCTTCCTCCTCTTCTCCTTTCTGCCTACCACACTTTCTCCATCATCTCAGCAACGGCGACTATCCCGTATGATATTCTTTTCTCCCCTGGTAACGTGAAACATCTGCTGAATGGCAAAAAGCAATGCTTTACTACAAACTTTAGCATCTACTACTACACACAAGCATAACCAATACAAATGGGAGAGACCTGGGGAAATGAACGACTCTATATAGTCAGTCTCGCTTTTCACCATCATACCAAGCAACTATCATTATCGTCATAAGCGCATATTGATACGTGTGCATTTTATTTATTCCAGCAGCAACCAGCATAGCAGCACACTATTCCTTTATTACTACCACACACACACACACACACCGCTACTAACTTACCGCTTATTACAATTTCGTCATCTCATCATCTTGTATCATCTCTACCTATCTTTGAGAATGCATCTAACTTCTCAAGAGAGAAAAGTAAAGAGAGAGATTCTATTTTTTCTCCAGCGCAATAACATATCAGCATTTATTCACAAATCAGCACAAAAAAAACTTTTTTCCACCTATTTATCTCTACCGGAATTTCTTTTGAGAAGAACAACAATAGCAACTTTATTGGTTTTGTACAGACGTAAAATCTTTTTACATGAGACTCTTTTCATCCTCACCATCAATATAATGCTAGAGTAGTTTAAGTAGGTATATAGAAACTGGCAGAGCCCAACTAACCTTTGTTGCAAAATAGTATAATGTGATGTACAGATTTGGAAAAAAAGGTCAGGTCAGTAGCTATGCATTTTTGTATATTCCTTTGAGAAACTTTTTTTTCATCTGATTTGCGTACTTAAATAGAAAAAATACCTTTCCGGGTTCTACTTCTACAGTCTCTTACTTAAACAAACTACAACACAGTGAACAATGCGGAAGGGTTGAAGAGATATTGTGACAAAGTGGGTCCTTCTGTGGTTTGACGATGATGAGAAACACCGTGTTCCCATCATATTATACTCTTCCTTCATAAACTGATACTCACGTCGACTTTTTTCTCTCTTTTTTTAGCTTACATTTTTTTTCTTTCCGTTTTACTTTATGGTCGGCGTTATTGTTTGTTTCTTATAATATTCCTCTTCAAAAGAGAAGAAAAGAAAGGAGCGAGAGGAAAGGAGACTTATGTAATTTTTTGAAAAACCTTACGTCTTCTCCTTTTATTTCCGCCGTCTGTTTCTTCCTCCATTTATAAGAAAAACAAGTATAAAAAATAAAACACATATGGAGCGCAGAAATATGATACGGTGGAGAAACAAGAGGCTTTCATTATCCTTGTTTGAACGCACGCACACAAACACACGTATAAACAAGGTATGCAGAGAAAGTATATGATGATGATGATGATGCATACAACAGTATTTACAAAATATCATAAGGTTCGACGACAATCTTTAAACAAACAAAACTGTAAAAAAACATTAGGGTTTTTTTTCTCTCTCTACTGTTCTTCTTTTCCTTGTAGTTCTGCCACCCGTGTAACTACTCAAAACGTAAAAGTGAAAGAGAGAAGGAAAAGGAGAAAGAAATTCTTTGCATTTTTAACAATTGACAAAAGAAAAGAGTGGGATGGGATGGGAGAAAATAATAAATGGAATTTATTAGGTATTGCTTGTAGTAAGAAGACTTGGACTAGAATTGGAATCGACAGTGAAGAAATGAGTTGAAAATGGAAAGGGAGATACTGCGATGATGAATTACGTTGGTTGCGTACAACCCGGATTCACAATAAGATTGTAAGGCAGTATAAATGTAATATTAAGGCAGATGCTTTGTGAAGACCTATATAACTTATTAAGTTATGCAATAGTATGAAAACGTCTTCAGAGGGAAAAAATAGCAGTCTGCTAAAGTCTGGACAACTAGATTACTTGAAGACATTTAGAACGAGAAACACATACGCTCAAATTCAACGTGGCCGTGAACAAGGCAAAAGGCAATTGCTAATGAGCTTATTAGCAAGTCATGATTGTTGCTGTTGAATAGCAGCAATGCAATAGATGATGTAGGGTCTTCTAGTATTATAAATTGGAAACAAAGTTTATTACGAACAATTTTTAGCCCGAAATTGTTAAGGCTTTGCCATGTAAATTTTATAAATGCGAAATTAGAAAAAATCATAGGCAAGACAAATGTTGAAATGTGAAATGCTATATAATTTAGTTTAAGAATTAAAATGGAAGCTAAAATAGATTACAGTTAATTGATGAATACACAGTTTTATATATATATATATATAAGCAGCAGACTAACTTTCCAAATGTCAAATAAAATGAAACAGTATTTTTCATAGACAAAAGGTCGACTCAATTTTTATTTAAGTTGGGTACATTATTAGATGGATAAAATTTCAAAATTTCAAAAGTTTCTTATGAAACTACAAAAAATATACTGAAAACAATTTCATCGCAAAGTAGTGCTACAAACACCCGTGCACAATTTTATCGCACAGTTACAGTTCAGAAAATACAATGGAGTGGAGAATGAGTGGTTGACTAGAGTCAAGAACAAAATGACAATGTATTTTCCTCTAGTCTGCTACATCCAGCAAGTCGAATACGCAATCAATCAATGGATGTAAGCGTGTGAAATATGATTCAGCATTTAATAGGATTCTGTAAATAATTTCAGATTGGAGAGAACTGCATGTAGGCATCACTGAGAAACTTTTCGTTCGAGTAAAAAGAAAGCTGGAAGTACTTATACATAATATACCTATGTAGGTAGATATATATTTTCTACTATCGTAATTCCAGTCACTCATGTTCTGTCAAATCTAACAGTATACGTTTAATGACTCTTACTTTCGTACTGATTTATTACGCACAGTTAAGAACAGAGACTTGCTAACCTTCTTGATAGGAAAAGATTCAAAGAAAAACTTTAAGCATAATTAATTCGAGTCATTTAATTAATAAGATAACTAAGAATTAGTTACTTTAATAAATTATGGAAATTCTATTAATTAATCTTCTGGGATCTAAAATGCGAACATTGTGAATATTTACATACATTTTTATGATTTCACAATCGGGTATGTCGAAATTTTCCGTTACAATAGCAACTTGTATGTAACTAATACTAGTTTTATTAACTGTTCAGCTATCTGACTTGTTAGGAGTCATTCAAATTTCGAAGGTGAACTTTTAATATGAAAACTACAGAAGCGAGCATGAAAACAAAAAATCCTACGCAAATCTCCGGATTCTGCCAATTTAACTAAATGACGTAAACAGGATTTCTAAAACTGATAATGATAGAATAAACAACAAACAATTAGGTACACAAACAAAATGCTAAGCTTTATGGACCAAGGTAACGACATAATCAAAGGTAGAGAGATCTTGTTCACAATATCTATAACTTGGGAACATGAGGGAC